>VXAB01013896.1:351-163695 GCA_013399175.1 Odontophorus gujanensis
AGGGGGGGGCGTCCATGGGTGGGGAGGTGCAGCAGCCTCTTTGTGTGCGGGCTCTCCCCGCCCGGGATGCGGTGGAGGGTTCTGTTGGGTTTGGCTGATCCGACCGTGTGCTATTATCTGCCCTCGGAAACGGCTAACGCGGAGCCTATTGGAAACATACCGTCCAAGTTATTTTTGTGCTCGGGCTTTCAGAAGCGCTGTCTGCAAATCTCCGTAAAGGAAATTCCTGGCATTGTATGGGGCTAATCAGTAGCACGGCCCCGCCGCCAGGTTACGCTGCTCGTAGGGTTGTTCGGTTAGGATCCTACCAGGTTCAAAGCATCCTTTAAAGCGAGTGGGGAGGTCGGGCATCCCGGCGGGGCCGTGACGGTGCTGTGCTCAGCTGCTAGGTGACTACGACAAGGTGAAGGCGGTGTCCGAGGGCTCCGACTGCCGCTGCAAGTGCCTGGTGAGACCCCTGGGCCGCGGTGCCTGCCAGCGCATCAACCAGGGCTCCTTTCGAGCCGAGGACTTCTACACCGTGGAGACCATCACGTCGGGGCCTGGCTGCAAGTGTGCCTGCGTGGCTCCCCCGTCGGCACTGAACCCCTGCGAGGGGGACTTCAGGCTGCAGAAGCTGCGGGAGGCGGACAGTGGAGATCTGAAGGTAGGAGTGTGGCTGCAGGCTGGGGTTGAGGGTGCTCAGAAGGCCTTGGGGAAGTGCTGCCGTCAGCCTCTGTGGGTGGAGGGATGGGTGAGATGGTTGGGCTATCTGCCTACATGGAGAGCTATCTAGATGGAGATTAGGGATGGTTGGAGATGGATGGATGGACGGATGGACAGATGGACATGTGGCACTGTCTTCTGCCATCACTGCGTTAAGGTTCCTGCCCTAGACAAGAGCATGGTCTAGACTGCTTTGGACAGATGCTGCCTGCTGCAGCTGGAGAACAGCTTGGGGGTATGGCTCTGAAACATGGCCAATGTACAATATTCACAGTAGATTCTAAATATAATTTTTCCTTTCTCTTTGTCCCTTTAAAGAGATCTCTTGGAACCTCTTCATTGCTTTGAAAACGTTTACTTATTACTCTCATATCCGTGCATTTTATGTAGCAGCAGGGCTGGGACAGAAAGATGGAGGTGTGTGGCTGCAGTGGTCAGACTTGTTGTCCATCCCTACCACCTCCTGAGAGCCTTTACCCTCCTGGGGGAGGTGGTGGCAGGTGGGATTTGCCCTTTTGAGATGTTGACACTCCTGTACCGTTTGCGGACAGGGGACTGAGCACTGTGATGTTTTCTGCTGGTGCTGGGTTGCACCTCGGTGGGGCTGGCTGAGGTCATCTCTGCGTGACAACTCATTCCCATTGGTTTGGAGCTGGGGATGTGCCTCATCTTGTCAGACTGCAGGCAGTGAGCAGCCTGCTGTCCGAGCTCCCCGCAGCGGGGGGAGATGACAGGCATGGGCAGATAACCCGACATGCTGGGGAAGGAGGGACTGCTCTGCAGCTCTCCAGTGGTCCCTCGCTCTCCAGGAAGCTCAACTGGGCTGAGGCAAAGCCCTGAGGCTGCTAGAGCTCAGTTAGAGCCTGGCAGGATGCAACTGGCACGGTGTGGCATAGCTTGGCTCTCACCCAGCCACAGTGCGAGCAGTCTTGTAGGAGCTGGTCCCACTCACAGCTCTCCTGGTGAGGATCCACATCCAGGGCCATCCTGCAAAACATGGGGCTTTCCTTTGCTGCACAAGCCTGTGAAAACAGAGAGCTTTGTCACCAAGCACCACTCTGGGGAGGTCCCCAGAATGAGAGCTGGCTGGTGCCAGGAGTGCCCCACTGCAGGTGCAGTGCATCCCAGTGAGACTGCAACTTCCTGCCCCTCTGCTTGTGGGTGTAGCTTGTGTTCTGGGGGTCTTGGGTGTACACCCTCAACAAGTGCATGCTCAGGAGGAGCTGGAACACAGTTCACGAGGTCTGCAACCCCTGTGCCTTGGTGGAAGCCATCCAGCCTGGGTGGAAGGGTGTTTCTCCAGTGGCCATCTGGCAGCCTGCGTGCATTATGTCGGCCGTCACGGTCCAGTTCTCAGCAGAAAAGTGGATGCACAGCCATAAAGCATCCTTGTCTCTGCTGCTGCTGCCATTTTACTTGGCACAAAAGGAAACTTTCCTTCGCTGTCAGCTCCACAGGGAGACTGCAGGGGCTGGGGTGGAAACTGCGAGTGCCGCCAGCAGTGCTGCCTGCATTGCTCTCATGTTTATGGAGCTCTGCTGAATGGTTTGACTTGCTGGGAGAAAATGTCGCCTTCTTGCAGAGGTTCCCACGCACCAACGATGCTCAGTGGCTGCACGGCTGCATTCATGGCTAGGGGCAGCAGGGGAGGCTGCAGCCAGAGCAGGAGTGCAGTGCTGGGGGGATCACTGTCCCCAGGGCCCCCTGAGCTCACCTATCCTCACCCAGGGAAGCCACGTGCAGAGCATCTCCAAAATGGGGCTGTCAGGAGAAGGCAGGGTGCAGCATCCCTTGGGTAAATCCCCCTCCAGGGAAGCCTGGCTCCCATTGAGGTCCCTGCATGCTGTTGTATTTGTGAGTATTTTTATTTTTTAACAAGTTTCTTCTTGTTCCAGGAAAAACAAGCCTGGGATGGCAGAGACTCATAGAGTGATCTCAGGCTCACTTTTATTAGTGCTGCGGTTCTCCCCTTGGCTCATCTGCTGCCACTCAGGGCAGCCTGGGGCTGGGCAGAGCCATGGGCAGCACTTCTCATTGCACACACCATCCCCGGGGCTCAGTGCTGCCTGTACAGGGCAGAACTTGCATCTTATTGAAATACTTGTGCTCACAAGTGTGCGTTATTGTGCCTATAGAAACCAGGCTGGGTGCATCATAGCAGAGCCCTGAGCCTGATGGAGCACTCTCTTTGCCTTACAGCTGTCCTCCATTGTTGAGATGCTAGAAAGTGCCTTCTATGGCCTGGACCTGCTGAAGCTGCACTCGGTTACAACAAAGCTGGTGGGCCGGGTGGAGAGGCTGGAGGAGGTAAGGAGGTCTCTGAGGGCTGTGGGTGGGGTCAGAGCACCGTCCTTTTGGGTTTCGGGGTCAGGGTCATGGCTGGGGTGCACACAGCTGACCTGATGGCAGACGAGGAGGTTGTGTTCTGCAGGACCAAGCTGCATCTCGGTTTGCCTTGAGAAGAGCTGTGGCCTCAGTGCTGCTAGAAAGATAGAAAGACAGCATCCACAGCTGAATGTTTCCTTGGGGTGCAGTGTTCAGCCGTGGGGTCCCAGGCTGCCAGGCTGAGTGCTGAGCACTCTCTCCGTAGCAGCACAATCCTGCAGACCATGGCCAAGCAGTGATGGTTTGGAAAGCCAAAATTCCACTTGCAGTGCGTTTCAGGAAGGCACGGCGTGCTCTGCCTGGGGTCAGAGAGGAGGCAGCTGGGAGGAGCACAGAGCTGCAGGACCTGGGTTTCCAAGCAGGGAGTTGACCCAAAAAGGGGAAAGAGGTTTTGAGGTCTAAAATTAATAAAGCACCAATGCTTCTGTTTCTGATCCCACCCTCTTCCTGTGGCTTGGCGTGCTCTCCAGACGTCACCTGGGTTTGCTGCTGAGCTCTGTGCTGTCAGGAAAGGGGAGTGGGTTTGTCTGAGCCTGGGGCTGACTAGCTGGAAGTGGCTGGGGGCTTGGAAATACCAGGGGAGGCATTGCCTCCTCTGTGCCTCTTCTTGCTGCTCTGCCACTGCTGGAGGGTAGTGCATTGGGATGTGACAGAGCAGGAGAGGGTTGGGGGGACCCGCAGATAGGCAGAGCTGCAAGCAGCTGTGAGCAGCACACTGTTGCTGGCTCAGCACCCTGCTTTCTGCCTGTGCTGGCCTAGGATCTGCTGCAGAAGAGCCTGCTGCCATGTCAGGGGGTCTGAGGGTGTGATTTGGGCAGCTGGGCCCAGGCTGTGGGCGCAGGGAGCATCACAGGACACTGCTCTGGGGTGGTTCTCAGCTGAAGGAGGTGGGTTTTGCCCCACAGGCCAAGAACTGAGTAAAATAGGTGACAGGGGTACAAGGCTGTTGGAAGCAGACTCCCTCACTAAGGGAGGAGGGTGTCAGTGCTGCTTCTGGGACACACCTGGGAGAGCATCTTCAGCACAGCAAAAACCTTGCTGGGAAGTCCCGGTGTTACTGCACTCAGCGTGGAGATGGAACACTAATGCTGTGGCTCACAAACCCTAAGCAAAGGCACTCTGATGCTTTTGAGGGTGGCCAGTTAATGGGGCTTGGGTCAGAGTTTGTGCAGAGAGGAGAAGGGCTGCAAGTTATTTCCAGTGTAACAAGAAACTGCACCCAAATGGTGTCAGTGGAGACAATGAACCCCGGGAAACAGTCTGCAGAGTGAGTGCCTCTGGTTTGCGTTCAGCCTGCAGCTGCTGCCTCAGCTGGCAATTCTGGGGTCACAGAAAGAGGTCATGGTGGATTTTAGGAGAAATTAATGGCAGGGCAGATTCAAAACAAAGGACTGGGTTGGGGGGAGCATCTTACACCCAGCCCCGCAGGGACAGAGCCCAGAGCTCAGGGCTTGCCGTCCCCTGGCTGCAGGGCTCCGGGCTGGGGTCACATCCTCCCTCTCATTTCCCAGGGCATGTCCAGGAACACCACGCAGGATGGCCAGAGGGCAGGAGCCGGCGTGGAGGAGCCCCTGTCAGAGCCCCAGAGCCGCGGTGGGGAAAACTGCTCCAGCCTCATCTCTAACAGCCTGGCCGACATCGAGAGCTCGCTGCAGCGGGATGCAGAGGCTGCATATGTGCACCCCGAGGTAGGGCTGCACGGCACCGATCAGCTGCAGCGGGATGCTCTCCCTGCTCTCCCCAGGCAGGCTGGGCTGGTTCAGCTGCTCCAGCCTCCCCTCGTGCTCCTCCAGGTCGGAGGGGCCGAGTGCTCGGAAAGGCTGATGTCATCGCGGCCGGCTGGGAGCCTGGGACGCCGCGGATTAGCAGGGTTTGGGGCACGCAGCCTGCTGCTCTCTGCTCTCCATCCCGAGCAGTCAGACAGAGTGGTTCCTGGCGCACCCTACGCCTGTGATCCCCGCAGCACTGCTCCTCGCTGGGGCTGAGCCTGCCCTGTCCAGCGGAGCAACGCACAGGGCTGCTGTCACCCTGAGCGACCTCATTTCCCAATATTCCCTCTCATTGTTAATTGCAGCCAGGCTCCGAAGGAATCCTGGGCCTGCCCTCAGCCAAATGGGCACCGCTTCAATGCTCGGGCTGGCTTTCCTTTCTGCTTTAATGAGCTGAAATCCCGCAGCCATGAGCTGCAGCTGCTGCAGCGCTGGGCTCCTGGCCCCTGCTCAGCCCCAGTACAGCTGCGTGCTGCCACTGGTGGCCCAGGGGCTGAGTGAGTCCTCGAGGGTCCAAATTTATTATTTTGGGCCCATTGCATAAACAACTTCTCTCGGTTCTTACAGGGCAAGTACGAAGAAAGGTTCCTGAAGGATGAAACCATCTCGCAGCAGATCAACTCTGTCGAGTCCCTCCCAGAGCTGCACCTTGCTCCCGAGGAGGGGAAGCCCGAGCAGCTCCTGCAGAGGAAGCTGAGCCCGCGGAGCCACCCTCCCTCCAAGCCCACCATTGTGAGGGGGGTCACCTACTACAAGGCACAGTCCTCTGAGTCTGACAACGACATCGAGGAGCAACGTGAGTCCGGCCCGTGGCTGCCACCTGCACCCCAAACAAAATGTGCAGGCCCACTGCAGATTGGGGAGGGATGCAGGGGGGGATGGGGGGTATCCGGCAGTGCTGTCACAGTGATTTTGGATGGGAGCAGGGGGATGGAGTCGCGTGCTGGGAGACCCACGGGTGCAAGGAGGAGGCAGGGATGCAGAGGGTTATGGTAAAGCTGTTGGTGAGTGAGAGAACTGAGCTACAGGGAGCAGGGATGGATGAGCTGATAATTCTGGGATGGGAAGGCCAAAACTGGAGCTGCAGGAGGTGGAGACATGGAGTAGAGGGCAAAGCACTGTATGATCAAGTCCTGCTCCTTGCGTGGCATGCTGTGTGGCTGACGCAGGGCGTATTGATCTACATTGGCAGAACTGATCAGTAAATCAGCGCTGTGGGCATCCGGCCTCTGACCCGTGTGTGGGGAGCAGTGTGGTGCTGTTATTGCATGGAAAATACATGGTAGCTAAGGAAACAAGTCACTGCCACAGTCAGAAATACAGAATCAACAACTCTCCAGAAAAGAAACGCGAATTGATGACGTATGTGAGTCCTGCACATGTGCCTGATGTCACCCCAGGGACACGTGCTGCAGGGCTCAGTGGGGAGCCAGGATCCCTCTCTCAGTGCAGGGTGCCCCGGGGCACAGCGAGGCAGGTCCTAACAAACCAGGAGCACAAAGCAGCACACACTCTTTGGGTGCAAGGCTGGCTCAGCAGCCAGGTCAGGTCAGTGCAGCCCTGCAAGGCCACAGGAGACTTCAGGTCTGGGAATTAGGGAAAAAATGCAGATGGATTCAGAACGAAGAGCGCAGGGTAGCAAGGGGAGGTGCAGGACAGGTAGTTGAGGCTCTGCTGACCCGTGTCTATGCCCAGCAGAGGATGAGCTGTTCAGTGGGGACAACACAGTGGATCTGCTGATTGAGGACCAGCTGCTGAGGCCCAGCGGGCGGGCGGGCGAGGCTGTGAGGAAACCGTCCCCAGTGGGGTGGCCGCCCACCCCCAGCATTGACCCCAGCACCGTGCCAACCACCCTGCCCCCGTCCACTGCCGCCTCCGTGGGGCCGACACCAGACCCCACCAGTGCCAGCCGGTCGCCCCCTACCGTGGAGACTGCAACCATGCCCTCAGTGCTGAACAAGGAGGAGACCCCACAGCTGCCGACAGCATCGGCCAGCGTGGTGGCACCCACGGCCACAGAGAGCCCACCCACGGCCAACAGCTCCATACCCAGCCCTGACGTGTCCACCACCATCCTGACCTCATGGGATGTGGGGACGAGCCTTGAGCCTGGCATGGGGAGCAGCCCAGGACCCCCAGAGCATGCCAGCACCCCCACACCACTCAGCACCACCATCCCTGCCACCCCGAAGCAAGCCCTGGAGGAGGAGGACATCAGGAACATCATCGGTGAGTGCACACGCGTGGCTGCAGGTCCTGTCTCTTCCCACTGTGTGGAATTTGAACGTAGGTAGGAGGTGGAACGAAGACACGGGGCACTGCTTTACCAGGGCATCATCCAGTGCCACTTGTTAACTCTGGAACCTACTGCAGCAGCCCTCCCTGTGCAGGTGGTGGGCAGGGGGATGGAGTGGCAGCGGGGAGTGTGCTGCTGGGCAGGGGGGCTGCTCCGGCTCTGGCCTCACCATCCCCTCTGCCCACGCAGGACGCTGCAAGGACACGCTGTCCACCATCTCGGGGCCCACCACTCAGAACACCTACGGGCGCAACGAGGGCGCCTGGATGAAGGACCCTCTGGCCAGGGAGGAGCGGATCTATGTCACCAACTACTACTACGGAAACACGCTGGTGGAGTTCAGGAACCTCGACAACTTCAAGCAAGGTGGGGTTGCACTGTCCCTGCATCGTCACGGCTGTGTTCTCAGCTTCATGAGTGGGCACTGCCCACCACAGTGATGGGATGGACCCTCTCGGGTGGTGGTACCCGGTGCGTGGGTGTGGTGGCTGTGACCACGTTTGTCATCTTGGGGGCTGGGAGGGGGCCACAGGCAGGGCTGAGGGCTGGGCCCCAACAGGGAGAATTTCACCCACGCGGTGCCTCTGTCCCTCAGGGCGCTGGAGCAACTCCTACAAGCTCCCCTACAGCTGGATCGGGACGGGGCACGTCGTCTACAACGGGTCCTTCTACTACAACCGGGCCTTCACCCGCAACATCATCAAATACGACCTGAAGCAGCGGTACGTGGCCGCCTGGGCCATGCTGCACGACGTGGCCTACGAGGAGTCCACGCCGTGGCGGTGGCGCGGCCATTCAGACGTGGACTTTGCTGTGGATGAGAACGGCCTGTGGGTCATTTACCCGGCCATCAGCTACGAGGGCTTCAACCAGGAGGTGATTGTGCTGAGCAAGCTGAACGCGGCCGACCTCAGCACCCAGAAAGAGACGACGTGGCGGACGGGCCTGAGGAAAAACTTCTATGGGAACTGCTTCGTCATCTGCGGGGTCCTGTACGCGGTCGACAGCTACAACAAGAGGAACGCCAACATCTCCTATGCCTTCGACACGCACACCAACACTCAGATCATCCCCCGGCTGCTCTTTGAGAATGAGTACGCCTACACCACGCAGATAGACTATAACCCCAAGGACCGCCTGCTCTACGCTTGGGACAATGGCCACCAGGTCACCTACCACGTCATCTTTGCCTACTGAGAGCCCCGTGATGGGGCACTGCGAGCGAAGGGCCACCAGCACCTTTTATTGTTATTATTTTTATTATTATTATTATTTTGTACAAATCAAAGAGTACATGATGGGTTTTTGTCTCAGGCTGTTCAGATGGTGGATTGTAGATCGATCCCCAGGCCAGGACCATCCCTTTGTCCCTGGTGTGACCTCGCCTCTGTGCTCCAGGGCAGTGTGGCGGGGCGCGTGGCAGCAGGGCTGCTCCTTTAGGGGGACGCCGAGGTGGAGGTGGCCCTGACATAACCCTGCTGATGTTTTTTAGATGAAAGCCATCAGCGCTTAACCCCAGGCCTGGTGTGAAGCTGGCCTTTCTGCTGCAGGCACCAGCTCCCTGCGGGATGGTGGCATCCACCCGTCCTGGTGGAGGGATACACGTCCCTTTTGGAGGCCACCCTCCCACCCCGACAGTCAGTGGGTGCTTGGGAGATCCTGCTGTACAACGTGAGCAGCCTCGGTGCTGGCACTTAGCTGAGGACTGTCCCTTCTCCCGCTGACTCTGCCCTTTGCAGCCTGCCCTGGGGTCTCCCTCTGGCCTGGGGGAGGGCTGTGGGTGCTGGGCTGGGAGCTGGGAGTGGGACACTGTAAATATGTGTAGATGACTTCTGTTTGTGCGTTTTGTAACCAAAATAGTCCCCTTTTGGTATCTGCCTCGTGGAGGTCCCAGCCTCTGCCCCTCCGGCCTGGCACTGCCCAGTATTTACCCGCTGTTAATAATAAAAGATCAAGTACCTTTGCAGTGCTTGGGGCTTTCTTTGGGCCTGGGTCACGCACAAAAAATAGATGGTTGGGGATGGTGCTTGTCCTCCTTGTCACCAGCAGTGCCTGGCAATGCCAGCACTGTACCCAGCAGCCCAAAAGACAGCACTGTGCCTTCCAATCTTATGCGTAAGTAACACCGCATTAAGCAAAATAATAATGAATAATAGTAATAAATAAGACAACCACTTTATTGCCTTCAGTGCTAGGGACACACAACAGGATACGCGGGAAGAGAGGTGATCTCTGCCCCTGCCAGGACCCGCAGCATGTCCCCAAGCCCCCCTGTGCCAGGCTGAGGACACCGCCCTGACACCCACCCCGGGGTGCTGCCGATCCCTGGCAGCAAAGGGCCCCCCCGGAGCCCCCATGTCCTGGGGGCTGCGTGCCTCCGGCTGGGGCACAGCCGGGGAGCTTCTGGGCTGTGCGAACTGGCCTGCTGTCAGGTGGGGCCCGGGCCAGGAAAACAGGACTGGTGCACAGAGCACAGCCAGGCCCCTCGCCGAGCCCGGCTGCTTCCCAGCAGCTCGCGCCGGGGGACGGGGCCGTGCGGCGCTGACTACGTGGCAAAGGGCAAAGCTTTTCCACAGTGTTGCAAGGCACATATTTTACCGGGGTGGATTGCTCCTTGCCTTCCTCCCCCCGAGCCGTTTGTCTTACTGCTGGGTCGACCTTTCTTTCCTAACAGCCACACACACACACACAAATAATAATAATAATAATTAAAAAAGAAAAAACAAAAAAAGCACCCCACATCAGTCAGTAAGTGGTTCAGACGGCGAGGGAAAGCCAACGGTCTGGCAAACTGAACTGACTATCTTCTGTGCTAACTGTGAGGGGGGGAAATCACGTTAACAACATGCTGAAGTCATTACGCATGGCTGCTGCTCCCCAGCCCAGCACCACAGCCCCTCAGCTGCTGCCCCAGTCGGGTGCTGCCTGACAACGGGCCCACAAACGCTCAGCAGGCTGTTAGCAGTGAAAACATTAAATATTGCCCAACATTAAGACAAAACAAAACAAAACAAAACAAAAAAAAAAGGAAGAAAAAGAAAAAAAAACCCAAACGAAGGCAGTACAACCTTTAGCAGTGCACATGCTGAGCTAAACCACCAGCCTTATGCCCAGCCCCAGCCTTGCTGGGTCCCACCACGGGACTCTCTCACTGCAGGGTGACCCCGAGTGCAGCTCCCCAGGTGGAGGGGTGCACAGAGCTCCAGTGCAGCTGTCCCTGTGGCTCAGGTCTCACCTGGTGGCAGTGCAGGTTGTTCTGCTTGTAGTGCCTTGGCTGTGAGCAGCCTGTGGTGCAGGGCTAATGCTCCTCACTGTGTGGCCGGGCTGCCCCATGGCTCCATCACTGGCCTGCAGCACTCCCTCAAGGGAAGTTGCGTGGGGAAGGGCTTGGGGCAGGTGTACGGGGTGACGAGGTGTGGGGACGGCCACTCTGGCAGGGGTGGATGCTCTGGGATGCAAGGCCAGGATGAGGGCGGGCGGGACTGCCTGCAGTTTGGATCTGGGCACTGGGGAAAGCCTGGCCTCAGGCACGGCCTGCACAGCAGTGTCTCTGGGTAGGACCCCAGTGCTCAGCACCAGACCTCAGGAGACATTTTAACAAGGAGAAAACAAAAAACCAAAAATAAGGACAGTGCATAAGTAGCAAGGACAGCCTGTGCTCCCCCTGTGCCAGTGTTGAACACCGGCTGATGCTGGACACCAGGACTGAGGCAGTGTGCATTGCGTGCACCTCTGGCACTGGGCACCACACTGTGAGTCCCCCAGGCCTGTCCCTAGTGAGGGGTCAGCATCTGCAGCCCATGGGCTAGGCAGGATGCAGCCACCTGGCAGCATCAGGCACAGGGATGGGCTAAACTGCCCTTGCTGTGCCCAGAGCCCCAGGGACGTGCCAATGGCAAGGCTCAGTATGGCAGCAGGACCTGCTGCATGCTGGGTGCACGGGCTGTGCTGCAGTGCAGGAGCTACTGCAGGGACTTGACAATGGCCCTCAGGGTGTGGGGTGTCTCGGAGACAGAGGGGGATGAGCTGTAGAAGGTGTTGGTGTGATTTCTGCGCTGCTCGCGGAGGTACGGAGGGACAGATGAGCTTTTGATGTGGAGGATCCTGGTGTCCATCACTTCGCAGTCGATTTGCATCATCACCTCGTAGTCCTTCCCATTGATCACGTTCTCTGCAGAAGTACAAAAGTCAGAGTTAGCCCTGCAACGTTTATTACTGAAATGTTGTTCTTGAGCCACTGAAGCATAGGGCTGATTAAAGACTGGGCTTATTTAAGAAAGAGGAATGTTTTCACTTTCTCTTACTGGTTTAAGAATACTGTAACCCTGTTGACACTAATGATCTAGAGGAATTTATTCTCCAGATTATTATCTAAAAACAAGCTAACATGCAAACCCTCAAAGAATTAACTGTGCTTCATTAGCATGCTGACCTGGCTGCTGTACTTGCAGGACATTGTGGAGTTGCTGATCAAGCAGACCATGATGGGCACAACCAAAAGACCTGACTTTGGAAAAACATTTGAGAGAAAGAGCTAAGAAGGAGCCAGTGACAGCTTCCCATCTGCTGACCGTGATCCTGAGAGCCCTCTGAGTTCTTTGACACTCACCTTCCCTGTGAGAAAGGCCAAGAGATGCCTCCAGGAGAGGGAGGGAGTTCAGCTAAGAAAGCTTCCAGCCCCAGGCTGGGCACGTCCGTTAGTGCAGGAGCTGCTGGGCAGCCAGACAAGCCGTGCACATGGCCAGCATCTGCTGCCTGCACTGAAAGGTGGGAGACTATCTTGCATAGACAGTGTGTCCAGGAATGCGAGAGCCCAGATCAGATTTCCAGGCACGACCAGCCCCCGCTTTTCAGAGTGGGAAACGCCGACTGCCATCGGCAGGGTTTTCTTTCTGTGCTAAGGAAGATGGAAGAGACCTAATGGAAAGCGTATGGACTGGAGGAATGCAATATACATTACTAATTCTTACTGCTTTCCTGGATTAACTCTGATTCTGGATGACAGCTGACAACCATGGCCGGACCCTCTTGCACCCTACACCACCTGTAGAAGTCATTAGATCAAATATGTCTGGGATAGTAATGAAAAGCAGGAGCAAACCCTTGCTAAAAGGGCTGGGAGCCTGCAGGGGAAATCAAAGCTCCCACCTGCAGAAATGAAATGGAAAAAGTTCTGAATGTGCCACTGAGAGACTGCGTCCAGGAGCAGCTGTGCCTGGCGCCTTAAGCTGACCCCAGGACCCTGAGTAGCATCTCATCCCTGTGCTGCGTCCCCAGGCAGGGCCATGCTGGGGACACTCATCCAGGGGTGCTTTCTGCATCGTCCTTTCTCTCGTCCCTTGGTTGCCTGGCCTTTGGGCTGGAGAGAGCACATGGGAACAGACAGGCTTCCTGCAGCACAGCCAGCTAGCGATACGGCTCCCAGCTCAGCAGGACCCTGGCTATGTGAGAAAATGTGCACCAAAGCCACAAGTTGGTGAGGTGGGATGGGCTGGCAGCCAGAGCTAAGAAACCCCTCTGTCAGCTCCCCAGACTACCCTGCATTTGCCTGCAGCAGCCAGCACAGTGGGTTACTAGTTGGTTCCCTGGCATTGCACAACACAGAATAATAACAACCCCAGAGAGCAGCGATGTGAGCGAGGGAACCGTGTTCTGTGTGGGTGGCAGAGAGAGCATGGGAACGAGCCCAGCTGCTCTCGCCCAGCCTCCTGCTTCCCCCAGCTCCCTCTATGACAAAGTGGACCATGATTTAGTAAGCCAAGGCTCTGAAATGCTGTGGTTCAACCACTACCCTGAGCAAGAGGTGCAGTGCCTGCCCTGTTCAAAGCATCCTGTACACAGGAGCAGGCTGAAAGCTGTGCCAGCCCCTGACACCTTGCCACCAAGGCTGGGTCATGCCCTGGTCCCCGCAGCACAATAACACAGGGGGCTGATGCTCTGCACGTGAGTAAATGTGACCTGGATGCAGTGAGCGCAGCGCTGTGTCTGGAAAGATCAGCTCACTGTCAAACAGGCAGGCATTTCAGAAATGATTCCACATGGCTCCGGCCTCAGCTCGATTCCATTAAATTGTTTCATGATCTGGATGATGAATAGAGAGCATGCTTATAAGGTTTCTGGAAGATGTGAAGCTGGAGAGATTTCAATCACCTTGGAGTATTGGAGTACAGCTTCGATAAAAGAGAGAAGCTGTCCAAGATCAGGATGCACTTCAGCAAAGGCAAGAGCTAAGTACAGTGCTCAGGAGAATTGAAAGGCAAAAATACAAATGGGGCCAGGCAGAAGCAGCTTGAGGGCTGAAGAACACGGTGTATAAGCCAGCAGCACAACAGGTCCAGAAATAATCAGCTCAGCCTCAAGAAAAACAGTCTCACCCTTCACCAGGTTTTTAATGCTAATGCCTGGTGATTCCTGCATCAGATCTTCTAAAACTAGGTGGTCTCGTAACCGCACCACCATCAGTTTTGTGGACAAGCCAACAGAATACAGCTGCACTGAACCCTGCTATGCCTGCAAGCCAGGAGCTGGGCACAATGCTGCTTGTGCTGCAAGATGGGAGGGGGTCTGGGCTGATACGAACCAGCCTTCTTTTCCAGGGAGGAGGAGGAAGAAAGCTGGTGGTCTTGCTGACGGTGTGCCAGTAGATGAGCTTTCAGTGAGGGAAGAGGCAGACACCTGGGTAGGAAGGCCTTGAGCTAGGCATAAGCTGCAGGATGTCCAGTAGGGGTATCTGGATTTATAAACAGATTTACTGCTCCTCTCCAGCATTAAGAACATACAGCCTTTCACACTATACAGCATCAAAACAAAACTCCCAGATAGGTTTAATCTCAGAATTGTAGGGGTTGGAAGGAACCTCTGGAGGCCACCCAGTCCAAGCTAAGCTAAAGCTGGTTCCCTACGGCAGCTTGCACAGGTAGGCACCCCAACAGCTCTTTAATACCTCCAGAAAAGGGGACCCCAAAACCTCTCCAGGCAACCAGTCCCTGCGTTCTGCACCCTGACAGCGAAGCAGCGTTTCCTTGTATTAGTGAGAAGCTATTCTCTCCAGGCCAAAATGATGTGCTGCAGTTCCTATTTGTTACCAGGTTTAAAGGCTGTGTTTCACACGGACTACCTCAAAATAAAAGTGAGGTGAACTGTGCCAAGCACTGCTGTTCCCAGACTGCACCTTCTCAGAGCTCCCTGGCTTGGGCCCTACCAGCCTCCCAGCATGTGAGCCTGGCCTTGGGAACACACGTCCAATCCGCAGCACAGCCCTCCAGGGAAGTCCCTCTTACAAACAAATGCATTGCCAGATCCATTTGGTGAAAGATGAAGCCAGCAGTCCAAGCTAACCACGTTCAGCGAATAAAGCTGAGGGAATAACCACTGTTAGCAATTACTGAAGAAAGTGGAGGATTCTTTTACTATTTGAAGAACTAGATTTTCAAAACGTGAGTATTAGAAAGAGCAAACCATCCAAACTCCTCCCTTTAGTAGAACTTTTCAATCATTTATATGTTCATAGCTAATGTCAACCACATAGATATGAACTACATGTCCTCTATAAGACGTGAGGAGGCAAATCAGTTGCCCCGTTTGCATTTTAACTACCTGTGTCAGTCAGAAATACACCATAAGGCTACAGAACTACCCCTCCTTATGTACAACAGTGTAGACGACAGCACAAGATCCACAGAACTAGTTTAACTGATGTCAAATGGCAGGGAATCAGCTCTGCATAAGATGATACAAAACCCCTACCTCTTTCAAAAGCATATCTGCTGAACAAATGCCTCTCCCCCCTTTGTGTTTTCCACACTTCCTTCTAACAAGCAAGTTTTCTGTGCCACGTCAGGCTCCCAGCAGAGTCTGTGTTGGCATTAATTTACACTTCCAACCCTTCTGCAGCCCTATTACCACACCAGCAGGAACCTCAGCAGTTTTCAAAGAGCCATCAGAGGCGCTGCTTGCTTTGTGCTAGCTGACAAGGCTGAAGTTTGGTTTAAAGAATGATTTAGCACCAAACTACCAACACAATTCACACTGCAACCCGTCCCGGCCCAAAACACAGCTTACATTTAGGGCAGCGCAGTGTTCAGAAAACACAAACCTCACAGGAGATGAGGGCACCAGCTGCTCTGCACAGCTCCGTGCCCACCCTGCTGACATGCTGCAGCTGTCCCCAGGCACAAGCCGAGGATCCCCTGCCCTATCTGTGCTGCCATCCTCTCCCTCTCCCCTGAGCAGCCCGACTGGCCCAGCTGCCGCATCTGGATAACGTTTCCGCCTGAAGGGTTGGTACACGCTACCAAATAAGTAGATAAATGAAACAGCGTTGCTCTAACAGCTACAAAGACTAAAAATACACTCACTGCAACAAGGCAGCGGGGCTTCTAAAATACTTACAGATTTACTTGTTACAAAGGGTTTCTCCAGGCAAGGGAGAAAGTTGTATCAAGACTCCAGTAACTTCTTTTTAAGAGTAGACTGCTGCTTGCAACTGTTCCTAAGCAAACCAGTTGCAAGCTTGCGGACTCAGCTCCCCTCAGACCCCAGTGCATGTTAAGGGAGATCCTGGGTGCTTCTCTTTTCCTCTCCACAAGCTTTTTATGCTGGTCTGGAGAAGGAGCTGATGGTCCTTCAAGAGGAGCAGATCAGAATCAGCAGTATTTAAAGCTGCAGCAGGTAGAGTATTTTTTGGAAACACCGAGGCATTTGTGACAGCACTGGCTGTGGACATGCTTGTTGTCACACTATGGCCATATCTGAACCAGCTTGAGGCAATGCTTACACAAAGAATTGGGAAAAAAAAAACAACAAAAAAAAGGAGAAAACAAAGGCAAGGCACAGTTTTGCTACACAGAAAGTTCTCTTGGGAGTGAAAGAGAAGAGGCTGGAGAGAGAGCAACTCTGCTAGGCAGAACCACCCATGGCTTCCTAGGAAGCACAGAACTTGTAAACAAACTCCCTGCATGGTCTGCAAGACCAGACATAGACACTTAAATACAAATAGCTGTACACAGGAGAGCAGCCTAAAAAAGGCATTCTACTGCAGACTTACTTCAAGAGCCAGAGCTGGAGGATTTCTTCCTCTGAGTGTGGCAGCACAGAACTAAGAAGTATGGGCACGTTCCTCTTCATGCCCACCATGGAGCTGGCAGGAGTGTAAGCCAGGGCAAGCATATGCTTTTGGTGCTAGATTAAAGAGAAAAGAACTGCTTCCTAGTGCCCTTACCCACACCACTCGTGGCTCTTCAGGTTCTGCTACAACCCTTCCCTCAAGCCATCTCCTCCTAATTCAGTAGTCACTCTGGTAGGGAGCCTGTTACTCTTCATGTTTATCCTTGCTGCTTTTTTTTTTTTTTTGTCCCCATGTCTTTCATTGTTTTACAACATCTCAAAGTATCTCTGATAAAAAAAATGCACAGAACTGGAGCTGCTGCACTGAGGAGCCCATCCTCACACTCACTGTCTCCAAGGTACGACCAGTCACTGCAGCAGCTCTGCTCTCTTGGCCCAGTCTATCCCACTCACAGTTCCAGCCAATGTGTGCTGAAGTGAGACTTGACTTTGTACAGCTCCTGACCCCATTTGTCACTTTTCTTTCTTCTGATATTTATATATCCTCCGTGGTTAACACCAACACAAGAACACTTCAAGGTTTCCTTAAACAGCACTGACTTCAACTTAAAGTGCTCTTTTGCACCTTGGTCCTCTGCAAGCACTGCAGACTCCCTGGCAGGCTTCCTCTGGAAGAGATGTTTTTATTGCTTCTCATGCCTTAAGCAAGTTGTTCCTCAGTATCATTTTTGGCTTGACTTCTTATGTTTTGATGTTAAGCACCCAGAAATGGTGCTCTAATTCCCTCATGTAGGTACTTCTAATTCCCTCTCATTGTTTAAGAGAGCACTTCTTATTTCTAAGAACATACTTTAATGCACTATTTAAGCCTGCTGGATTTTCTAGGGTCCTTCTAAAGGCCCTTTTGCATGGAGGTTTTAATCTTTAATCAATCTCCATACCATTTGCCAGTATTCTACCCTACTGTGTTTGCTTTGCATGCTTTCCCATCCTCATGCAGCCCTTCACCTTTAAAGTTAAATTTAGTATGTACTTCAGCATTTCAGCTTGTAGGCAGTTACTGACAAAATTAATTGAATTATTTGACTTAATTTTCTTCAACAGGTAGCCATCATTTTTTACTGGTGTGGACCTTCCCTATCACCCACTATCAGTCGTAACCTAATGTTAAAGCATCTCACTCTTGTAAGAGTGAAGGCTGGTGAGAGCCTGTATTCACTTACAGCTCAAATGCCTTTATAGGCTGGACTGTATCCAGATAGTGAGCTGAAATTTCCACCTGTGTCACTTGGATACATAAAATTACCTCATTTATTTAGATATTGCGATCTGCCTTTGCTTGTAGAAGAGTATTTTTCACACAACCTCCGTGCAAGCTTTTGTCTGCATGGGGCAAGCGCTTCCCTCCGTGTGAGCTTCTCTGATGCAATACATTTGCCAGTTAATTAAAAGCAATAAATCACCCACATACGCTGCAGAGTGCCTATGTGAACACGGCGCACTAATAAAAATGATAAGTCACTTTCAAAGGCTTCTGCCTCCCAGCTACAGCAAGAGGAGATTTACAGCTCCAAGATAGGAGAGCTGCCTTGAACTAGAGATGTTTCTTTTGCACAGGGAGGGGTAGCTCAGACTGCTGATCCATCCACAGCCACCCAGAGCGTACTGCTGCTGTGCAGGGACATGCCACCAGCTCTTCACATGGAGCACTTCAGAACAAGGCACAGGTCAGAGGCAGATGGTGGAACAATATGATGGCACATGACTGAAACTGAAAATCCCAGGACATCTTTCCTACAGCAATGCTGCCATCTGATTGCCACTGAGGCTCAGCTAGGAGGACCCTGGAGGCAGAGGTAAGGTGTGCCTTATGGAGTGGGTGAGGAAGAGTCCCTGCATGGAAAGCTGGGCTCATGAGAGGACAGCAGGGCAGCATCACACTGGCCCTGCTGGCTGCAGTCTCCTTAGAGACCGCAATCAAAACACAGAAAAAGACCATCTTGGATTGCTATGATTTTCCTAATCTCTAGGTTTACTCCAGTGATGTCCTCAAGACAGAACTCGTAAATGTGAACCTCCTCTAGCAGTTCTTTGCAGTCTTTTTTTTTTTTTTTTTAATGTTTTTACAGGGTGAGCTCATTATGGATAATTATGATTCAGATCACGGCAGGAATAAAGAGCTACCAATAATCAAAGCTGGCCTGTGTATCACAAACATAAAACTCTATTTGCCACGTCTAATTTAACACTAAGAGGAATTATGTAATCTTAAATTTACAACACTTGAAAACGTATTAAAGCAGATCAGCTGGACTCGAGGCTAGAATTACGATGTGCTGCACAAACACAGTTTGGTACAGCTGAGACAGCGAACACCACCTCACCTCAGGACTGAAATGTTCTCTTTGCTTTGCAACACAGTGCTCAGTGCTCTGCAGCCTGGTGGGAGAGTGTACCCACCTGGCAGTGTCAGCTCCAGGAGTGATGGACACTGAGAAGGCAGGCTCTCTGCACTGAGACACACGCACTCGGATCTGGCATGTGGCATCCATACTGGCAGCTAGCATCACGGGTTTCCTTTTTCTCCTACACTGGGGATTTTATATAGCTCGTCTTCCATATGGAAAAACTATCTGGTGTAATAACCCTACCCAGGCATTTGACATACTAGATGTGAAGTTCAATTAATTTATGACTCATTTTCTACCCCTTCTCGGACAGTGTGTTCCCAAGAAAATGCCATCTATAGCATTTATCCTGTCCATACAGTGAAGACCAGTCGTGCTGGGGCTACAGCCTGCTACACCACACAAAACCCAAGAGATTTTCATAATAACGAAGCGGCAAAAAGACACAGAAGATCCTCTGAAATCATCTTCCTGTTCTTATGAATACATAAAAATAGGTTAGTTATTTAGCAATTTAGGTAAACAGGCCATTATGAAAAGTCACTGGGGAACAAGCCTTTATGATTTCATTTCTTGATCGTTTCCTGTCTAACTAAACAAACATGAACTCAAGTGACACAGATTCCATTTCTTTTGTGTGCAGAATACTTGAACAATTTCTGTCATAATTCTATGAATTATTTAATCATCTTTTTCCTGTCAAGGACAACATAGATTAACAGAAAACTGGTGGGAAGCACAGCACCTCTCAAAGATTGTCAAAAACTTCCAAGTTGAATTCAGGCAACGATCAATTTTGCAGAGAGAAAAGATTAGGGTACATCACTTTGAAAAGAGAACGGCGGTATCTTACAATATGACTAAAATCTTTAGTTAAAATTCCTTGGCAAGGTTTCAGTCCCAACCTCTAGAGCAGAACTCAACATGAACATGAGGGGTGAAGTACGCCTGCAACACCAGCGAACAATCCTTATTAAGGCAGAACAACAGCAACTCAACATGCTGCTCATCCATGCCTGCCTGCACACTTCCAGCCTGGAGACATTCTCACATTTTCCTATCTCCTGACTGAGGAGCCCTGATGCTCTGTAGGATTCTCACTGACCTCCTGAAAAAATGTGAGCTGACACATTTACTTTCATCGCACAGGTAGGCTGTAATTCTACATGCACAGCTTCCAGACCCTCTCCTGCACATACGCTACAGCTTAAAAGGTGAGGCTGTTTGCTAAATCTAGACATGAAATCATAAATGGCAAGGAAAGCATCTCTATAGATTATGTTTATGTAGCCAAGAAATGAACCTTGGGTACCTATGAGAGTGGCACAAAATTCTCAGTCTGGGGCCAAACAAACCAGCTTCGAGAGGGAGCTACAGGGAAAAAGATCTGGCTTCTGAGCACCAAGAATGAACCAACAGCACCTGGAGACAGAGGGCTTGCTGAGCAGCAACCTTCAGGAAAGTCAGTTGTTCACCAGTGCACGGTTTTAGACCTTCTTTATTTGATGTGTAACTAAGAATTCTGCTTTTTGCTCTGAAAGACGGAAACGACATCTTTTGTTCACTTGACCCCAAGGCAGAGGATGTTCAAGACTATATTTATTTAACCCCAAGACGTGGGAACTTACAGAAAATCGTCACTTCCTTCTCAGCCTGGGTGGCTTCTGTTTGCTTTACATATCTTTCAGAGTTTGCAACCAGCCTCAGACATCTGTTATGTGAACATATTCATGCTGCTTGATGGTAAAATCCCTCTGGTTTTGATCAAAAAGCCTTAGCACTATATTTGCTATTGATCATTTAAATTGAAATGTGTATTATTTCAGAGCACTTTTGAAGTCTGTTACATCAGCAGGACGAGAATTGCTAGAAAGGAAGGCTGAGGGAGTGGCTGAGATCAGAAGCTGGTCAACACAACAGAGCATACGGACTTTGCAAAACTCTCTATCCCACTCAGTACTTTTTTTATTTTTTTTTTGCTAAGATCCTCTTTGGGTGCTGTGCTTCATCACAAAAAGCAGCCCCTAAGAGAAGTCCATCCAGGAACACACAAATTACAGAGAGCAAGCACACAAGGCAGACTGAAAAAAGTCCCACTGAGTGTGATGTTCGACTAAGGATCTATCCAAAATATTTGTAGAAAATTCAAAACTCTCTGTCAGTTTTCAGAAAACAAGGGGAGGAACTTCCGTCTTAGCTGCTGGTTGGACGTGCACCTGCTTATCTCTGTGCAACTGAAACTCCCATGCTGTTCAACATCCTTATTGTCTGCACTCTCCTTGCAGCAGCTCTCTCTCAGACCAGTGGCAGCTCAGAACTCAGGAACCTATTCCAGTGACTTATTCCACACACTGGCAGATGATCTGCATGAATCAGCTTCCCTGTAAACAGCCTCTGGTCCTGACTTACACATTTACATACTACAAGCAAGGGAAAGAGGAGAGATTAATGCAAAAGGAAATCAGTTTGGCACACAGGATGTCTGGGGGTTCCACTATGAGGTTGTACAGCCCTTCAGCTCTGTACCAGTGAGAATGTCCAATCATGTCTATCTGAAGATTGTACATTAGTCCTTATGAAATAAACAGGGAATCTGAAGCTCAGTACCCAGCTGGCCGGCCTCCACATGGGCACTGGCCTGATACTGGCACTAAGACCACTGCATTTGTAACTGGCAGAAAGGCCAAGGACTCTAACTACATCTACGACACGGAGCACTGGCACTTCCCTAAGGAGAAATGCATTAAAGGAAGTATCTTCTTTGGCTAAGCTTTGAATGCTATCTCCTACAATGGACGGATGTACACATGTTCTCACTTCTGTACACTGCACGGAGAGGACTACTGGTGGTATGTGCTGTACTGCAGATATCCTGCAGAGACTAAAGGTCCCTGCTTGGGGTAGGAAGAGTGGTTTAACTGCGCTGTACTCTATAGATTATTTTGATCCGAAGGCTGATGCTATAACCCGCTGCATTTTTTACAGCAGTTAAGTAAATACAGGGCTAATGGCAGCTGTTTTCATTTAAACTGAAATGAAAGGCACCGCCTATATGTCAATTTGGAACTGGTGTAATGAGCCAACAAGACTCTGAGTTACAATAAAAGCAAATTTAGGAATGAAATCTACTGGAGACTTAACTGGTCTCAAGTGCATAGTTGGATTTCTAAAATAATAGTT
Organism: Odontophorus gujanensis; assembly: GCA_013399175.1. Classification (NCBI taxonomy): domain Eukaryota; kingdom Metazoa; phylum Chordata; class Aves; order Galliformes; family Odontophoridae; genus Odontophorus; species Odontophorus gujanensis. The sequence goes on from VXAB01013896.1 coordinate 22,161, forward strand.
GCAATCCAGCATAACAAACATGACTTGCTTAAAAACAAAAGCTTAAGTTTAACTGTAAATTGCTGTTGGCTTTCATTCCCATGAGAAAGTGCGAGATATTTCTTGGAATAACTTCTCAGCACAGGCATACCAGTGGTGCCCCCAGAACCACGACTAGAACTATGCAACTCTGTTTTCTTCCCCTCCAGGCTCCCCAGCCCTGGGGTCCCGAGGTCCCACCAGATAGATAGAACTGAGAGCTAGTTGAGTCCACAAATGCTGCGGCTTCGTAGCTGGGCAAAGGCAGGTTAAGAAATGGACACAGATGGCTGCAGGGGCCAAGGGGAGAACGGTACTGAGTGACAGCAGACAAGAGGAGAGTGGGACCAGCAGAAGAGGTGGCAAGGGAGGCTGAAATGGAGGAACTAATAGCATGTACTGGCTGCAAACTGCAGGAGTGGCCCAGCAAGCTTGGAAAAGGGCTGGAACAGGGTGGGGAGAAAGAAACTGGTAAGAGGGATGGGATTAACATGTACCAACACAGATTTTTGTTTTGTTTAAACTTTTTTTTAACACCTTAATACTTAAAACATAGAGTTCACATGTTTTCAGGCACCTGCACAGAAGCCCTCAGTGGAGGTTTTGCTGGCTGTTCTCATGCATGGGGCAATCCTGGCTGAAGAGACGGAGCACATAGGAGAGGAATAAAAGGTAACGGCCACTTTTACTCTTATAACAAACAACTGTTGAATAGCTTTTATCAAGCTTTTGTCTCTAAAAGGAATAACTTATTGTTATTGCTTTGTATTCTCTCTAATACTCAAACTTTCACTGCATTGAACGCACACATACACACACGCCTACTATGAAGGTTTCTGCTGAGACTTAGCACTAGCACTGCCAGGTTTACATCTCATTTCCCCTTCAAGAAGAAATCTGAAATGTTTTTCAAACTGCAAAATAGACTCTGTAAACTGGTGAAAAGAGCCAGATAAATCTTGCAGAATTGTGCCACTAACCTCCGTGCACAGTCACATAAGATGGTGACCGACAACTCATTTTATTTTCCAACCTTTGTCTGTACTTGCTCTCTCTCCCTGTTGCTGTTGGTGGGAACTGCTCAAACCAGCCATGGGAAAAGACTGTAGGAGAGCCCAGAGGGCACTCCAGCAATCAAAGCACAATCAGAAGAGGATGACAGTCCTGCTGGTAAGAGACAGTCCAAATAGCTCAAAATGTTCTCTACTGAATGAACTGTAGGCTATTTCATATTTGGAAAGTGTCATGGGTAAACTCCAGTACAAAGATAAAACAAAGATCCTGTAGAAAAAGGTGAGTGAAGAAGTTCTGAAAAAGTTTCACAGCAGGGGTCATTCCACTTGCACTCTCCTCACCTCCACTGCCAGGGTTGTGGCAGAAAAAAGGTAGGAGGGGACAAGCTCTTTCACTGAAAGTTTTGCCAGTTCCTCCCAGGGAGACCCAGCCTATTCCTGCAGTCAGTTATCTGTGGGTAGATGAAAAGCTAAGGTGAGCTTAAGGACAGCAGGCAGCTGCGAGAAAAGCTTTTTTGGTCAGCAAACTTCCAGATGCTTATTGAGGACGTGTCAGTCCTCATGGAGGAGTATAAGGTGGCGGAGCAATGCTCCCAAAGCAGAGAAATGGATCTTCTCCAGGCAGAACATCTTAGCTAATAGGCTCCTATTAGTAATCTACTAATGATCAAACTGAAAATTAAGCCAAGTTACCCACTGCCTGTTATGTATCTTGGATTTTTTTCCTAGCACCTGGTCGAGTGTCACACAGGAAGCAGTGTTTGATGCCATTGTTTACTTAATCACTATCCTTGTGACTGATCTATTTCAACATTTCTGACCAAATCCCTGGATATTTTTTATTTCCTGGATTATATAGACATTCTGAAGAAAAATCCCAAAGAACTCCAGTAACTACAATTACACAACGTTTCATTTGTAACGAAGGATAAGATTAATCAGAGGGTTCTGATGTGTACTTTCTAAATCATATTTACTCCAATAACTGGAAAGATATTTCACTTAAGACTCAATAACATTTAAGAATAAGCATTTCTAACTTACAGACTAAGAGCTTGTTTTCCAAGTGATAAAGTGCCTACTCGCTTGTGATAATTCAGCTCAGCCAAAGAAGGGTTTTTGTAACGGACATGAAAAGGGAGTTTCTGGCTGACAAATGCCAAAAATAATTCTGACACATCTCATAAAAATTCCCCTAAGATAATTGGTTGTATACTATCACACTCCATTTACTGTAGTGCTTGGGAAAGCATAATTATTAAAATGTTGGAAGCCTGAATGGACTGTTTGTTTGTTTATGAAAATTCACATCATCGGACAATGTCTTCAGCATGCTTGAATTCACAAGAACATTTGAGTTTGTGAATCTCTTGTACTGTAAAACTTGCAAGCTTTAAAAAAGGCATTAAAGCGTATAGATATTCAGTAAGCAAAGCTGTGCTGTCACAGGGTTCACAACATGTCTGATGACTGTGACAGTGACATTTTCCCAAACATGCCTTAACCTCGTGGCATCTGAATTAATGATATATTTATTCAGTTCATGTTCTATCTCTCATGTGGGACTAAAATGGAGATCAAGAACATTTCCTCTCACTAACAAGCCTGTGCCCTCAGTGCAAAGCTGTTTTCTTTGCTGTCCTGCAGCCCTTGAACATGATTATTATTAATACTGACGGTGCAGTGCTGAGAGGTCCCTCTCACACTGAGCATTGTATAACACAGTGGTAAACAGCTGAGAAGCTGATGGAAGGCAGTCGGTATCCTAAAAAATCAGAAAGGAATTTGCCCTGCTAGGCAGCCCAAATGGGATGACAAGGACAGTCTCCACACTCAACCTTTGTACACGTGTAACACTGTTATTGTGATGGAAAGTACTGTGATAATAGTGGGGTGGCAAAGTCCTTGGCTGCAGCAAATGAGGACAAGCCCAAATGCAGCAGCTGAGGTGCAGAAATGAAGGAAAAGAGCTGCTTACCTTTGGAAGGCTCAGGTAGGCAGGGATCTCCAGCCAACCCTTATATGAGGTCTGGGAAGGGGTGGATCCTGTCTCCACCCTTTCCCGTCACTCAGGTTCACTGGACCTGAGCTCCCCTGGGTTGGCTCTGCCTTCCCACCAGGTGCTCCATCACTGCTTTAGGCTGTGACTGAGCATTTCTGCTACATAACTGCCACGTTAGAGAAGACAGATCACATTCTGGTAACCCTGATCAGCCACGTATAAATCACCACAATTGGATGGCATTGCCATTGAATCCTGAGGGAGCTAGAGAGAATGCAGACTGCTGGCCAGGGCACTCAGGGGTGTCTGGGTAACGTCCGTGGCAGTGTGGGTGACAGGCATGGATGAGGTGCCAGCACTACAGCTCCAGAGGGTATCCCGGCAACCGTGGCTTAACAGTGACCAATCCAACTTATTTTTCAAAGCTGTAACAACCAACATGTGGTCCGAGTTTGGTTCCCATACACAAGTCAGGCACATCTNTGGGGTGGCAAAGTCCTTGGCTGCAGCAAATGAGGACAAGCCCAAATGCAGCAGCTGAGGTGCAGAAATGAAGGAAAAGAGCTGCTTACCTTTGGAAGGCTCAGGTAGGCAGGGATCTCCAGCCAACCCTTATATGAGGTCTGGGAAGGGGTGGATCCTGTCTCCACCCTTTCCCGTCACTCAGGTTCACTGGACCTGAGCTCCCCTGGGTTGGCTCTGCCTTCCCACCAGGTGCTCCATCACTGCTTTAGGCTGTGACTGAGCATTTCTGCTACATAACTGCCACGTTAGAGAAGACAGATCACATTCTGGTAACCCTGATCAGCCACGTATAAATCACCACAATTGGATGGCATTGCCATTGAATCCTGAGGGAGCTAGAGAGAATGCAGACTGCTGGCCAGGGCACTCAGGGGTGTCTGGGTAACGTCCGTGGCAGTGTGGGTGACAGGCATGGATGAGGTGCCAGCACTACAGCTCCAGAGGGTATCCCGGCAACCGTGGCTTAACAGTGACCAATCCAACTTATTTTTCAAAGCTGTAACAACCAACATGTGGTCCGAGTTTGGTTCCCATACACAAGTCAGGCACATCTCTTTGAAATCATTCTTGTAACAATCTCTCTTTCATGTTTTGCACTTACCATTGATGTTTACAGCTGGCAACACTATAGACATCTTCGGCCTCCTAGTCTTGTTATGTGTGGTGGCTGGCAGTAACAGGTGGTCCTGAAAAACAGAAGGAAAGATCTGTTAAATCCACCCTAAAAGCATAGAGCTGGGAAAATTCCTTTCCATTCTGTGTTACAGGCATTCCGTGTAAAACTATTTACGACAGCTTAGCAATTTCAAGTTGTAGAGGGAGTCTTCCAAAAGTCACAGCAGCTGCTCATGCTGTGTAATCAAGAAGAAATCCCTATCTCATGCAGCAGAATATGAAAAAGCCTTGATCATGTGGAAAGAGATGGAAACTGCTATTAGGCCCTCATTCAACAGAGTACTTATGTATATGATTAAAGTAATTGAGCTTGACTTCAATGATATTTAAACATGTGGTTAAGGGCTTTGCTTAACTGGAGCCTTTACTGGCAGTGCTGTCTGCTTTTTATATAAATATCTTCTTGCTTTATCTATGTCAACTCATGCCACGTGCCTCTTGCAGCAGGGCTGTAACAGTGAGAGCTGTGATGGGCAGCAAACTACAAGCTCTGCTGACAAAACTTACTGAGAATTCTGATGGCAAAGCTGGGATTAGAAGCTTATTTCATAGTAAAGTGGCTGGGTGCTACTGCAGAACAGAAGCATTCATTCAAACAACCCTAGGCAGTAGCAGCAGAAGCTGCATCTGCAGAATCTCCAGATGCAGATCTGGGAAAAATGCAGCCTTTTTTTTTTTTTTTTTTAAATTTCATTTTTCCTAACTGTAGCTGACTGTAAACTGCTCAGCTGTTGTCCTGTGCTGACCTACACCAAAGAAAAACCATGAAGAAGATGGAAAGCTTCCTAAGCTTTTCAAAGGTGAGCTTTCCTGCCTGCAGGTTGCTTTGCTACACCATCTCCATAAGCAGTGGGTGCTGGGAGGGAAGCATATTTGCTCTCTCTTAGGAATTAAGAGCAAAAAATCGTGTTTATAGAGTTGACAAATTCAATGTAAACTCCTAACTAAAGCTCTCAGTGAAAAAAAAACAACACGTTGATCATCAAGCATCTTTGCCACGCCCCAAAGAATTAATTCAAAGCTTTATTTTTCCAGTCCACGTGTTTGCCCCTCTCTCAATGCCAGCAGTCCCACATTCAGTCTGTGCCACTGGGAAGAGCCAAGCCAGCAGGTGCCACCATGTCACCATATGTCACCAGACCAACTCCTCAAAAAGTTTTTGCAACCGCCCTAAACCCAGACCCAACCTCTGCCTTTTACTTTTTAAGATCCAGCCACGTATCTCACATGAGCAAACAGCAACAGGAAGTTTGATCCTTTTACCTTGTTTCACACTTTCCTGTTCGCAAAACTCCCACATTATCTTTATGAAACTGGCACTCAGAAACATCACAAGCAGCTCTCGGGCTCCCTGGTTAAGGCTGAGAACAGCCACACAACCAATCTTACACCTCTGGACAAGGTTTTGGCACTCTGAACCATATTTCCTACAGGACACAGTTGTTAACTTCTTACTTTCAGGATAATGGTATTTTTCCCATTCTAATTTCTAAACACTCAATTGTTATGTTTAAGACTCAGGATACTGAATTACACATGAAGTTAAGTGTTGCAACATTCTGTAGATACATTCAGAAACACCACTGTTTTTTTTTTCCCATCAAAAAATGAGACTGACCATGAGAAAAAAAAAAAAAAGACTATAAATAAATGTCATTAAAAACATATTGGTACCAAGATTATAAAACTAGTGCAGTATGATTGTGAAGCTACATGCGTGGCTCCCATTTCATTCCTGAAGCACTGAGATTAACACAATGCTCAGTGACACAATGAACATCACAGAAAAACATGAAATTCAGCACAGTGTGTGACCAAAGGGAACAGCTGAAGATGTCCATGAGAGCAGCAATTTGGAACAACGCTGAGTTGAGGACCACTTTAAACACAGCTTTTAAAAGGTTATCCTTGTCTTTCTTCATTGTTTTCAATGCTTTTGAGAGTCCACAACACTATTACCCAGCGAAGAACAACTGCTTTCATAGATTACTTGTGAGTTATTAAAACGAACTACTATTTCTGGTTAACACATCTCAAAATTGGTGAATTACCTATTGCTGGCTTAGTTTCGTTTCTAATGGCACCTTTACTTACTGCATGCATCAGATGTACCCAGAACAATCATAGGGGCTTTATAATCAGAGTAACCTCTACAGAAATTGACAGCAATATCAGGACAGGCTGCCCTATCTAATTACTTTCTTGGCTGACTTTTGAAAGGTCAGTGTGAAGCAGCAGTCAGAAAGCATAGGTAGAGAAACTGAGAGGATGCAGTGACCAGGCTGGTCAGAGGTCTGGAGCCCAGGGCACAAACCTACATGGAGAGGAGGAGTCAGCAGGGCTTTGATACTTCTCGTCTGTGCACTGTAATTAGCAAATCCTCCAAGCAACTAGACAACATCAACCCACTGGGTTTGAAGAAAGTTGCATAGGGAATCACCTTCAGAGAAGCTGCTCTGGCACTCAAGACATTAAAATTAACTTCCCCTTAGCTTGTAGATTCTGAAACACCTCCTAAAACCACACAGGAAAGCGGCACATCCACACAGAAATTCACCTGCTGCTTCTCCATTTCGCTGGTGCAGTTGGAACAGCACAGGAAGGACTGCTGCTCCCACAGCAGATAGTGAGGCACTACTGAGTCATTTCTACTCACACTTGTGCATCCAAACACATGTTGGAGTTGTCGCACAACTCCTCAGCATTTCAACACCAACTCCGGAGAAGACACGCACAACAGGCAGTCAGTTGTAAGCCCCAAGTGCTGGTAGGAGCCAATGTGCAAGAGGAGCAGACTGTCTGGAAGCTGGATACAGCACATCTTCACCACAAAGAACTGTTAGGACTTATTGTTTAACCTGGAGTTAAAGAAATTCATCCATCTCCTTGTCATCTTCAATTTGCAGGAAAGTCCCTCTGACAGTCAGTTCTAACTTGCATCAATGACGCAGAGTGTCAAAAATATTCTGACAAGTTTGGCTGCCTTCAGCATTCTCAGCAGTAGAGAGAGCTTCAAACAATCCAGAAGTTGTGTTTTCTTTTTGTTTTTCGAAAGTTATAAGTAATTATTTATATGCAACACAAATGAGTGCAATATTAGTGATGATGAAGAACTGAAACATTTAGGAACATAGTATGAATGCATTTCCAACACATAAAACATTTTGTCCTTTCCTACCTTGTTCTGAAATAAGCTGAAATGCAACCCTGAGGGGAACATGATGGTATTACTCATCCCTAATTTTAAACATTAGACGAAAATATCTAAAATTAAAATACCGTTTGTGATATTAATACATGGCATAAAACTGAAAATGAATAAAAGCAAATCCTACAAGTCAGCATCTGGCCCGAGAGCGTGAATGTCAACCAGAGGCAAAATAAATCACAACTATTACCCAACAACAGATGGCTCTGGGTTGGGCCAAGATTTGCACTTAGATGGGATGACAATTTAAACAGACGACGCAGACCTGAAAGTGCTGGCATAATGACTGGAAAAACATCAGCCTGGAAAGACGATATTTCAAATGAGTCCCAAGCTGTTTTATTCTCATTTTGCTTTTGATCATCTCTACAGTTTGGTGATATTGAAGCCAGCTGAGATGGAGAGATAGATAAATATAGATACAGATACTAAAAATCCAGCCACAAATCTATTACCTTAATACATTAAGTTGGGATACAGAAACACATCTGTTCCTGGGGATAAAATCTAACGTTATTTGTTAAACTTCTGATAACAATCAGGTTTATTAATCCTTGCCACCACAAAATATTCAGGGCACTAAATAATTAGGATAAATCAACTGCAGTTAATTATTAAAGTGAACTTAAAGCTTTTACAAATTAGGTACTGATATAGGATGAATACCCTCATTCAATCTTTTCACTTCCCTGGCTATTTCAGTGTCTGCTGATCTGCTTCTGGACTCAGCAGCACATGGAACTGCAACAGAGGTTTTAAGGTTTCTTCTATACGATCAATGTCAGGGCTCTAACAGGGATTAAAGGTTGGAGCCTCATGTATCTGTAACCCCCACAGTCAAACAGCAACAGAAATCCTATTCCACTGTGCTAGAACATTCCAAGGCTGGATGTTCCCACAGCTTCAGCCTGAGTCATACAAAATGTGGTTTGTTTCTCCAAGCACCTACTACCTAGATGAGTGACAACGTGCAGGTAATCTTCGTCTTCAACAAAAGGAGACCTGCTTTAACTCTCCTAGAACAGAATAAACATCACTGCACTTCATTTTCATTAGGCACAGAAAAAACATGCTGCTCCAAAGTTGTTTTTTGTTTTTTTTTCCCTAGCTGACACTTGGCTTTCAAATGGTAAGAACTGGCAGTTGTGTCAGTTTGGGTTTTGCAGCGTGTGGTCCCTCAGCCATACTGCACCCAGCAACAACCACTTCCCTTAGGACCAATCTGCCACATAGCTGCAGCAACCAACAGAGCTCCCTATCGCTGCATCTCCTCTCACAAAGGCTTTGTCAAGATGTTCAGATGAGCCCAGCCCTATATTAGAGATTCATCTCTGACAAACTAAGGACAACGTTTTCAAAAACAAGTGACATTTGTTACTTTACGGGAATAAAAGCTCCACAGAGACAGGATTAAAATACCAAAGGAAAATCTTGAAGAGCAGTTCTTGTCATCTGCCCTGACGAGATTCGATCTTTACTATTGCCTTGGAACCAAGCAACGCGCTAGAATATTGCAGAGACACTGGCAAAGCAGAGAGGGCAAGCAGAGCCAGGGGCCTCAGCATGCCAACAGCACTCTGTCCAGGCAGCTTTAGAAATTTTCATGTAATAAACAAATACTGTAACTGGGCATTTTTTTCATCTGTTTATGACTAACAGGTCTCCCGGGGAATTAGGCCTCAGCCTCTTCCAGCTTGAATCTTCACAACTGTGATTCTTGGACCCTGTTACAACTTCTGCCCATGATGGCTGAGAAGCTTCCCACATCCAGCTCTCATGCTGGCACCTCCCCAAAGCTGCTGGAGGCACTGTTTTTCTCTAACTAGGCTACTCCTGGTAGTGTTCAGCACATCCTGACAGATTAAAAACTTACCTGTCAACTACACAACCATGTCTAATGACCTCAGGATAAAGGAGTTACAAAGAGTTTATTTGACCACAAAAGTTATGCATAAAAATGATGGACCATCTTTTAAACTTGCTTTTCTGAACATCTGCAGGAATTCTAGGACAATGAGATGAGACTTCTTTAGAGCTATTCTTTTGGTCTGTGAAACTACAGTGTGCTTCCACAGGCCCAAAAAGTTGCATCAACAACAGGGGCTGCCCTGGGAAAGCCATTGAGGAGAAAGGCTTTTAAAAACCCAGAGCTGACACTGGGCTGCTGGGAGTCCCAATAAGCCAGTTTTTCTTTCTTCTACTGCAGAATTCACACCTTCTGATAATTTCAGAATAATTGTTTCGGGCTACTTGGTTGCTGCCAGAGACATGACATTTCCATCCTGATCTCCTAAGAAGGCCAAGGAACCCGAGCTACATTATGACCTTTGGATGGAACCTGGTTCTCAACACAGCAGCACCTGAACCTCAGCTGCTCTTCAGCACACCTCTTAGGACACAAAAGGAAGCTAATCCCCAAGGAAGAGGTCTTACTGCAGCACATCCATGGCCTAAGAGCTGATTCTCATTTTCCACAGCAGTTCCTAACACTGCCAAGCACACAAGAAAAGACCACGGTGTAAATGAGAATCACGTCTTGGCATATCTGTTTCTGGTTTCCTCTGTCAGTTCGAAGAACAACTGAAAAGGACGCGTATGGAAGTTCACAAATTTGTACAGGAAACGGCTGTATAATGTCACTATTGTTAGGTTGGGTGATGGCAACCAGATGGTGTCCTGAGGATAGATTCACCAATGGCCGTTTGAAAACACCACCGGTTCCTGCAATATTGCTTGTGCTACCAGATGAACACGAAACACGGAAGTCGTTGTAGAACAGAGGGTGCCTCCAAAACTACTTCTGTCCTACCAGTGCAGTGTGACCCTTGCATCTGAAAAGTAAGGGGATAAACTTAAACACTCTACATATACTGCAGTTCTCAGCCACAGCACTTGCCTGTTATATCATGAACTGTAAAAGCTGCGCTGTTTTTAGAGTTAGAATGTAATATAATATTACTATTTCAACACTTCATACTTCATAAGCCCAAGTGCACTCACTCACCCCATCAAGGATCCTCACAGCAAATACATGACCAGCAAAGACAGGCAGAAGATGGGCCAACAACTGCAAGGAAGCTGCAGGAAATCTGCACTAAGAATTCACAAGGTCTGAGCCTCTTTGCACCATCTCTTGACAACTCACCCTGAAAGGCCACAGTAGTAGCTCTAACATTTTTGGTTTAATTATAACAATTTAGCTTAATTTGAACGAGTGTCAGTTCAGTACATATTAAACTTGAGATTGGCTAGCACATATTAACACAATTTGATCTTGCTGAGCATTAAAGAAGAGAGTTTGTACATGAAAATTTAGCCCCACATCTCCTAACCATAGAGAAAAGCAACAGAATTCTAAGTCTTAAGGCTATTTTGAGTGTGGGGAGAAGGGAAGCTGTCCCATAACGGGAAAGTTCTCAGAAGGAATAAGAATAGAGCTTCTTTTTCTGCTTTTATTTTAGCCAGAAGTGTTCCTATTCACACCAATGCTGTTCCAAACCTTGTGTTTCTACGCACAGGTGGTTTTTACAGCCTATACATTGCACACAGCAATGAAGTGATGAGATACGCTTTTTATTTAAGCGTTTTACCAGAAATAACTCAATCCCACAGTCAATAAAAAGTCCTGTAGTGTAAGATTACACTTTTCTGACATTCCCAGTCTAGCTTTTATAAATAACACCTAACTGTGCTCCTTCTGGACGCTATCGCCACAGAAGATAGAATGGCCATCCAGCTCAGTTCCCACACGAGAAACTCCTTAGTGGAGAGGCCCTTAGTGCCTTTCATTATCAACTGTGCTACTGCCAGATGTGATATGGCCTGGGCTGCAAAACTAAACCAACTGGGAAGCATCTCAATGTGAACCAGAGCCTTGTGAAAATCCCAGAGACCTCAGAGGAATGGAAAATTCACCCTATCACGAGGCTCTTTTTTGGGGAGTTTCTTCCAACAGCAGCACTGCTGCAGGTCGATGGAGGGCAGTGCTAAGCATTTGCACACTCTAAAGGAGATGCGGTGGCCAAGGACCTCTTCTGGATTAAGAACCAAGTTTACTGAGACTAACAAAGGACATGGAAACCTGCTATGAACTGTGTCCTCTCTGCACGTCACTAGTGAAGACAGCAAACATCACCAGTGCAGGAAAACTACTCTGTATTGCCCCTTGTCCTGTTGGTTTAAATTTATGCTATGTTACTTTAAAGATCAAAAGGAACCTAAAAAGTGGATGTCAAATTCAAGTGACCTAACGTATTGTCGTAATTTATGATCTCTTAATTCTCCTTCCAAGGCCAAATAGAAGGAATTATAGAGCCTTAAGATTTAACACTGAAATATGCTGACAATTCGCAGTATTTCTCAGTCAATTAGCAGAGTCTATCTAGCAGCTTCTGAGAAAGAGCTCCTGTCTCTCTTCAGGAATCAGAATACAAGCACACTTCCAGAAGCCAGGCCAGCTGACCTTATGTCCTACTGAAACGTCTATCTTAATCCTGTTAACAAAGTGACACCAGCTGCCAAATGACCTCAGTCCTCCCATTCCTCTGCAAAGTTCTCATACTGTGATTACCTCAGACAAACCTGCCTCGTTTCTAGCTGAGCTTTTTGAATCTCACTTCTGACTTCCAACACATCCTAAATAAAAGGTACTAGATGCAAACTGCATTCTTTTGTGAACAGGAAATACTCTGGGAAATTACAGTTAGCAGAAGCTTGTGCATACATAATCAGGCACACTAATAGGCACTGCAAAGCCAGTCACATGGCAGTGAGGGAGAACGGGGTGCTGGAACCTCGTCCGGACTCTATTTCTACAGCAAATGTACTCCTCGGGTTTGTCTTTCTGTTTTCCCCCTCTCCCCTTAGAAGAGGTATAGGAGAGAAGACCCAAACCCCTGTGAACAAGGAGGTCACAGGACAGGCTGGACTAAAACGCAGCCAATTAAACTTCTCTGCAGTTCTGCTTTGCAAGACCCAAAAGTAAAGAACAATGCATGCATTTGCAATGATGTAATTTTGGTTTGGCAGCTGATTAAAAAAAAATTCCTAAACGCAAAGTAAGAGGATGTGAAGAGCAGAATTCTGTGTTCGAGTAAACAGTTTTGGTTAAAATCATATAGGAAGATCTTTAAGGAAATAAACTGCTTTGATAATTTGTGTGTTATTTGTGAAAACTGAGCTTCAAGATAAACTCGGAAAGATATGTGTATATGAATACTTGACCCTATTCTGCACTTCTATGAAGACAAAGAAAACACCCCAGATTGTATTGGTTGAATAGTTCTTCCTGTTATGTTTGATAAGCATCAAGTTTTCTTCTCAAGGCTCTCTCGCAAACTAGCACCTTAATAATAATAATAAAAAAATCGCTCTAAGTTATTAAAAATGACATTTATCTGATATTTTGTGTCCTCGTTGGTTTTATAGACAGAAAAATGTAGTTCATCCATAGCTTACAGGTGAATCTGCCAATTATTTCTGTAGATATTACAAAGTTGTAAGACCCAAAAGGAATTAATTGTTTTATTACTACAACCAATAAAACATATTGCCCTCCTTTTCTAATTCACTGCAGCAGAGCTCTGCTCTTGCATAACATCTGCAGGCTATTAGTTTTGCAACTGCAATCTGTAATTGCAAAAACATGTAATTTAGGTAGGGCGTGTGAATAGGGTCCAGGAAAACCAAAGAGGATATAGTCCAGATTCTTTGCTTCTCTAACAAAATGTTAACCCAAAGTTTCTATATTTGTTTGCAAGACCTCAGGTCTTCTACTGAAGGCAAATTCTGGATTCCCAGAATTACAGCCCAACTGGAGACTGAGCCTCAAGTGATACACACTCAGGAGTGGGCAGTGTTACTACCAACAAACACCTTATTTCCGCTGTTCTGCTTTTGCATCTCTGCCACATAAAGCAGAGAGCCAACCAAAGCTCACAAACAATGTGGGTTTTATGGACATGCTCCTTGGATCCAGTATCATAAGATGGTCTAGACTGTAAAAAAAAAACAACCTCATTTCTCTCTAGACCAGATTTCCCATGAAACAAAATTGGATGAGTGAAAGGAAATTTATGTAAGGCTTTCTCCAAACGCTGGATCAACATGACACTGGGGCTCAAAATCCATTTGCTAATGCAGCTGTGCTCTGCTTTCTCATTTTAACAAGTACAAAAGACAGCAAAGCACTAGAACACTTTGTCCAGAGATGCGGCGAGATCTCCATCCTTAGAGGTCTTTGGAGCCCACTAGATATGTCACAGCCAACTTCATCGCATGCTGGTGACGGCCTTTCCTCATGCAGGAATTTCCTTGGAAAGCAGAAGTCACATGCTTTCTTACACAGAGAACATGCCCACGCTTATGGGTACTCAAGAAAGCAAGTGAACTTAAAAATCCTAACCAGGAACAACTGGCCAGTTGAGTCACAACCCTAACCTTTCTTAAATGAAGGCAATTAATTTGATTATGTTGTGTTCTATCCTAGAACATGTGGCACAAAATCTACCCCTGGTTTGAAATTACTGTCGTCTTGCATTCTGTATCAACAACAATAGCTTCTCTAATAAGCATGTACTCTATCATATTCTATAAAGGGATTAAACAGCTCTTTAGCCCAAATACTGAAAGCCAGCAGATACATCATTGAGCTGAACACCTAGCACAGGATTTATCTTCAAACAGGTTTTTGTCTCTTCGAAGAGTATGTCTTTCACAGACAGATAATGGATTCTAATAAGATTTGAAGGTATAAAATGACATTTGGCCAACAGCAACTTAAATCTCACTCACTGATGATGCACATGAAGGAGGAAAGAAAAAACTGAGAACAACAATGAATAGCAAGAATAGAGAACGGCTTTCAAGAATGATGAGAAGTGAGAATGAAGTAAATGAATTTAACTTTAGGTCAAAATCATTATTAAATAGATGCAAACAGAGTTGCCTAAAAGCATCCCAGTTCTACACATTAAACTTCTGCTCTGTTGAAGGTTCCAGACAACAGCCATACTCAGACCTCATCAACACAGAGTGCTCCTCCCTCTTCTCCTTGATGGAAAGGAACTGTATGCTACTGTTTGCCCGTGGCTGTCCAACAGCAGACAGTGGCAGGCAGATTTTAACTATCACCAGGAAGATGCTACTTTCTAAGAGACCAACAGATGTACAGGAAATCAGCAGCAACAAATCTTTCCTAATTGCAAAGTGAATTGGCTGCACAGATGTATATCAGAGGGACTGAAAATTCCATTTCTGGAAAGAGCAACTGACATTGTTAACTCTCTCCAAATCTCCTCTTGATCACAATCCTTTAGCCCTGAGGTACCTCTGAAGTGTAAATCCTGTTCACTGAGATGGAGGTAGCATCCCCCCCGCAGTGACAAGAAATGAGGATTTAATCACAGGTAGAAAGACGTGATACTTAAATCACACCTGTGTACGACTATAGCCATAATTACTTAGATATATTTATGTAGATCTCCCATTCCTTCCACCTTTTGGCAAAGCTGAATAAACGTGTACCTTTGAATAACCCCCAATAACGGTGACACCCTTTTCAAACCCACAAAAATAAGACAATAGAAAAGATACAGGAAGAAACAACTGGATAATGAGGAAACAAATGCTCCTCCCAGCGAGCAGCAAGGCTGTGTTTTCCTTGAATCCCCTAGATTTACCCAGAGCTCTGCAATGACTTCAGTTCAGACTTGGGTGGGTCTCTGTACGTCTTGGCAGCAGGGACAGGCGAAGCTCCTACGCCGTGATGGCTGGACGGTGGTCTGGCACACAGGGGCTGGGGCTGGTGCTCCAAATTCAAGCTGCCTTTTGTTTTTCTTAAAATGTCAGTTCAGAGACAAGGAGGTTTTAATATCAGGACGCATTGGGCTGAATTGAAATTTGATGGCAGTGTTTTAAACTGTGCAATGTGGATCGCAT
Source organism: Odontophorus gujanensis (assembly GCA_013399175.1). NCBI lineage: Eukaryota > Metazoa > Chordata > Aves > Galliformes > Odontophoridae > Odontophorus > Odontophorus gujanensis. The sequence goes on from VXAB01013896.1 coordinate 37,540, forward strand.
TACCAATGCTTGTTGGAAAGATGTTTCTCATTCTGCAGATCCCAGGACATACGTATAGCTGAGGATTCATCAACTATTCATAGTTTCTTCTAATTAAAGAGATATTCACTATAATATTGTCAAAGAAGCTGTCACCTCTGTTACTAATTATTTCGGTTAAATCAAGAGCGTGAAGATGAAGTTACTTTTCATTTTTTTTGTCTGTTAGCTTGCTCGACCTACATTTACCCCAGTCTTTCTCCTCTTCAAATCCGTAGCTGAATTTCACTTTTAAATCTCAGTTCTGAGTCCAGTGTTGTTGCCAAATGCCTGCTCTGTTTGAATTTCTAGCATTGCAGAGAAAGACGTAAATCTGTTCTAGAAACAGATTTCATTTTATAAGACAAAAAATGTCAGTAAACATTAACTTTTTTTCCCCACCAAAACAAAACCTGACACCAAAACAAGAAAACAATCCAATGGAAAAGAGCCCTAACAGGCATAAATAAGTTACATAATTAACTCACACTTGGGGGCAAGAAGGATCTGGATGCCTGACACTGGGCATCCTTCCTTAATCACCCCCCAGTCTACCTGCAGACACCCCTAACTAGTGCACTTCAGAGTAGCTGAGCACAGTCAACAGGGAGCTGAGTAACCCAGCCTCTCGTGGGCACCAGAAGTGGAAGGCTTCCTTCTTCCTTCCTCAGTCCTTCATGCCTTCCCTGTGCCAGCCTCTGGCAGCTGGCAAACTCCTGCAAGTCCCCTGACCTCCAGGAACAGCAGAAAAGCAGCTCAATTTCTCCATAGGTTATTTTTCTGAGAACATAAAATGGCTCAGGCGAGGATGCACACCAGCACGCACAACCACGGAAACAGTGTTCTCCCTTCTGGCAGTGACACACAGTGTAACATTCTGACTGGTATTGCTGGAAGCAGCTCACCTAGACAGGGAAGGAAAGGGATCCTCCTCTTTCGAGCAGTGGTGGGAATTCATACAAGCCCCATATGACACTGTGGGGGCCAAAACTTTCACGGCCACATTTCTCGGCCAAGACAGCTGTTATGCAGAAAACTCTCCTGTGACAATAGTTCACTTCGATTGTGTGGGAAGTCTGACTGATAAAAGGATAAGCAGGGACTGATCTGGGAGGCATAAAGTGGTACAGGAACACTGCAGTCCTCGCACATCTTGTGACAGTGCACGTGACCAAGTGCCTGTCTGCTGTAGCAATTGGCTGAGCCAGATCGTGGGCATCAGATTAAAGAGAATGAAAGGTCAGTTTTTGGAAGACAAATATGTAGGGAGATAGTTTCTTGCACACTACTCAAAAGACATCAAGCTATAGCAGTCTGGGCCTGACAGTCCCCAGGGTACTGCTCTTCCTGGAGAGCAATATGTTTTCTTCTATCAGTACTTGCCAACTCTTAACCACATTTAAAACATAATGGTTCAAGCAAATAGAAGCCTTTCATCTCCCCACTTAAGGCGAGATTAATTTTTTCCAGCATTAGCTGACAGAGTTGCCTAGGCTCCCTTTAGAATCTGGAGGAGAGAGGCAACCCCAGAAAGAAATTCAGTCCACACAGGTGTTTGGGATAGGTAAGAGAAACGAGAAACGGTTTTTCTGTCACCAGACTTTCAGGTCAAAGAAAGTCTCTACTGGAATTCTAATCACAGAATGAAGATTCAAGAAATGATGCCTGAATGGTTTTAGACAAGTAGGTGCATTGGTGACCTCCTAGGCATTGAGCTGATGAGTGCTCTAGCAGAATAACTGACCTGACTATGTGGGAACATTAATTGCATAGGCGTGTCTAAAGCTGCAGAACTCTGAACCATGTTCCTGCAGGAATCCTACCCTTTTTTTTTTTTTTGGCTACTGTAGCAGTTCAATTCTACACAAAAAAGATTGAACATCATGGACTCACCACAGTGCCTGCAACGTACCAGAGGAGTACTGAGCACCTTGAAAGCATTACATTCCAATCCTCCCCTCAAACACAGCTGGAGACCCATTCAGCTTGTCATGAACCAATTTAATATGCACAGACTCTATTCTAGCACCTCAACTCACCAATGAAAATACCAGACAGCACAGGATACAAGAAAGTTTGAAGAGCCTTATACAATAAATACCGCCAGTTTCACGTAACACAATCAAAACCCTCTGATGCATGTAGATTTTGTTAATTTGACATCTCAGTGTGTTTTCAACCAAATCACCATGTCCTCTGCCTGCTTAGGATACCACCAACATTGCTGCCAGAAGTTAATTTAAGATATAGCATCTACTCAACTTTTTCCTTACTCTGACCACCAGCTGTAGGAGAAAATAGGAAGAACATGGAGAACACGACACATCTTAAATGTGACCAGTATCATCTGATGTACACCCCAGAAGGCTACTGAATTTCAACATGATTCTAGAGCTCCTGGAGGTTCTAAGTCACCTTTGGCCAAGCTTTAAGACCCATACCCACACACTTTCTAACACTGATTAAGATTTCACACCTAGTTAATCAGGGCTTCAATGCAAGGGGATAGAGAGAGCAGTAAAAACTTCACGCTGATTCATTCTGGTGAATGCACACACTTTTGCCTACAATTCTCCTTGGCCTTTGAACCTCTCCTGGCTCTGCAGGGCTACCCCCGAACCTGCACAAAGGCAGTGTGAACTTCAGGCAGTCCCTGAGCTGCAGATCATTTCCCTCCACTTCTACGATCACACAGAAATGTGTTTACAAGCATACCTAGAGTGCACACAGCCCTAGAAAACTGCACATGCCACTGCTGGGAGGGAAACACAGACAAGATGTGTGTTAACTAATTGTCTGATGGGCTGAATGCAACAGAGTGATTTCATACAAGACAAGGCTTTGTCAGGATGCTTTCAAACAGAACAAGTGCTACAAGCAAGTAAAAGTGATTTCTAACGTTCAGAGAAAAGTTAAGTGCCACAGATGAGATTCAGAGGTGGTTTCCTTTCTTTTTCTTTTTTTTTTTTTTTTATTCTTCCTTTTAACCCAGACTTATTCTTATGTCCTGAATTTGCAGGATGATGATGGACAGCGATGGTTACACCTGCCAGAAGGGACAAGGCTGCTGGCAGGAATCAAATACTAAACACTTGACAACATACAGGACACCTTGACAGTTCTCCCTGAAAAAGTGTCTGCATGCTTACTTTCCTGCTTACAGACATGCACGTGCAAGATAACAAGAAGGAACAACATACACATATTTTACATGTTTGTTTTAATCTTTTGAAAAATCACACACTGTGGGTAACTCCTGTCCTGGACTGCCACACCAAACAGACATAAACCAACACGACACTTAAACAGATGTACTCTGTCACAAGGCTGCCAGAGACATCCTAGCTGGGATAACGCTCTATTTTCAGCACCTGCAGTATTACCTCTGTGTTCTGCCTGAACGTTAACAGTTTCTTTCTGCATGTGCAAACATAATTCTTTACAATTTCTTTTTTATTATTCTCCTAGAGCCACAATTAACTACCTAAAAATTTTACACAAAGAAAACTGTTGTGTCTGCCAATTTCTACAAGTGACAACACTTTTACATTCCATTTCTTGAACTTCAGGTTCAAGCACTTGGGACTGTTCACAGAAAGTAGGAGAGCTATGCATGGATTCCCTAGGAGGTTTAAAGCACTGCCTCCCAGATGCTAACAAGTGATTCAGCCCAGGAAGCGTCACACTTGCCAAGGCTTTGGGGAAGGAATCATCAACAAGGCATGGCTTGGGAATGTCCACTTGTAGAGCCTCACAGGAAAGCACTGTTTAATATACAGAAACCTAGCTGGACTTAAGAGAAGGTGGACTGTGCTCCTTCCTCATACACAGGGAGCTCTTGGTCTGCACAAAGTTTGAGGTCTTTTTTGGTCTTATTAGATACCCTTTCTCCGAGATAATTGACACTCCAGACTTTACTGTGGATAGTGGAGCTTTGTTAAGCAAACTCTCGTGATTTACCACAAGCCACTTCCACCTATGGCTCCCATGGTGCAGACACTGACTTGCTCACGTGCCCCTCTAGCACAGCTCTGCCTTCTCTTTGTGAGAAGCACTTGTATTTTTTTTAGTGCTGGAATTATTCACTGATCTGTTTGCCATCAGAACACAAAGAAGATTCCCTGAAAAGTGTTTTTTAGCACAACAGATTTCTCATCTTAGCCCTAGATATTCCAAATTGTGGATCACTGATCCAAACCCAGTTTCCATCAGCCATGTTGGCAGTACTTTGAGTTTTCCAACTGGATGGTGAGCAGCAATTCACACCGGGCACCAGGTCAGGCCACCTCATTCTCAGACCCACCTGTACACATTCTGCTGGGAGCTTTTCTGGAAGTTTTGTTTTAAAAGGATGACAGGAGTGAGAAGCTGTTTCGAACATAGATAGAACGTATCTATACAGGAGTCTCTGAAAGAACTCCTAGCTACAGTGGATACACTTCTGCAACAGATGTATCCTGACATTTTGGTTTAAAATAAAAGAAATCCGCATTCAGAGAGAAGGGCCTACTGCTTTCTAGGAGTCACAGAAAGGAGACTGAGGTGCCAAAGAGTCTCTATCTTTTCTTGCTCCTTTATGAGAAGGGAGTAGACTTCCACAGCCTGTCTTTCCATCCCAGTAGATAGGCTGCAAGCAACCAAGAGTCTCAGAAGGACAGAATAACTTCTATGTTTCAGACTCAGTTTTAAAGAGTTACTAAAGCTGTTTAAAGACAGTTACTTAGTTTAAAAATAAAAAGCGTACAGTCCATTTTATCACACCTCCTACCCTAGGAGTAACTGGTTTAAAAATAAAACCTGGAAGGCTCAAGAGTTCTGTTTGGTCCTATGTGAGTTGGTGATAATCTGTGCACACTCATAATAGCACCTGGGCTCTTAATTCAGAAAATAAGCTTTGTGTGTTGTCCAGCTAAAAATCTGGCAAAAGATTAACTCCAACTGGAAGCAAATAACTCCATCTGACCAGAATTAACTTGAAATGTGTTTGTAAGACTTTAAATAATGATCTCAAATGTAAGACTATAATTGATCAACATTTGCTACAAGGTAGGATTTGTGTTGTGCACACACCAAGAATACCTGAATGATGCACGTCTTGTTTTTGTAAAGACTTTAGCTAGGGCTGCCAGACAAAAACTGGAAACAAATAGAAAAAAAAATAAAGTACTCTGAAGGTGTGGAAGCATGGAGTTCAAATAAGAAAACAAGCAGGGGTATTTCAAGGTGCTCTTCGCATATTCTGTTGATGAAGCTGTGTGAAAGATCATGAAGGCCAATTTTTCATGCACAAGCTCATTCCCAGCATAAACTACAATAATGCCTTCCTGGTTACTGCAGCTATGGAGTAGAAGGTACGATTCACTTCTTCAGATAGGACTCTGTCAGTGTCAGCTCCATAATTAAATACTGCTACAGATCATAAGCAAGAATCTATCATTCCCTTCTGGGAACTGCTCAGAATAATCACAGCCAAATTTGCTTCAATTAATACAGTGCTATCATTGAAGAAAAAAGCATTACTATCTGGCATTATTAAAATATTACTAAATTTGGCCTCTCTTCAGTACAGAAAGACTGCTTCAGAGCTGCATTTTCACTGAGTGTTCTACTTTGAAACCCTTTACTTGTTTGCGGACAGTCTCACTTCCCTGAGAACTTGTTGGCAACTGCCTGTTTTCCACTCCCTGTGAGACACTGCTGTCATGTTCCTGCACTGACACAATTCCCACTTTATAATCACTCTTCCTCCCATACTTCCCAATTCTATTTCTCTATCCTATATCCACATCTATTTCACAAGCAGTGGGTATTTTACAGGGGCTCTCCAAAACCAACAATATTCCTCTGTTTCTTGCCCACAACTCTTTGTCTGCCAAGCATACAGCAGATTTTGAATAAATGTATGCTATTACTGGTCACATCTGTCTGCAACCAGTTTGGGTTTTGGAGACGATTTCTGCAGTACGTTCTATTTTCACTGTAATTATCTACAGTGTATGTTGTCCTTCCAAACACTAGTTTAAAAATAACAAAGTATTAGTTAGACCCAGGACATATAAGGCTGAAAGAAGTTCTGTGACGGCATTAATATGTTTCATGAAGTTCCAGCAACCATACACAAGACAAACGACTCAAGACTATGCACACAAAAGTCAAGAGTGCCTCTTGGCCCATGCCAGACATATTCAAGTGACTTGCTGTCTGTGCTTATACATATGTCCTCAACACCACATTTATTCTCTCTTTTATTTGGAGGACAGCAGGATTCAAAGAAACTCCAAGGAGATAAAAATCAGAGTGACGAAGACTTTGCAACCAAAACGTCTTGGAGGGCTAACAACACAACAGGCACTTCCAAATGAAACAAAACCACGCTTGATGCGACAGGCATTACCTCCCTCCTCAGGAACGCGTTTGCATTCTTGTTCTGGTTCTCCTAACCACTCTTTGCATCGGGCTGAGCCAAACAGCTGCTGCCCGGAAGAGGCTACGGTGCAGCTGGTACTTGCTGGCTGCTCCTCCTTGGTGTCTGCTCTGCAAATCCAGGGTGCCTCGCTGCCTGGCTCCTTCTCTTCTGTCTGCCTCAGCCTGCTTTCCTGGATGCTAGCCCTCTTAAGTGTAGGCATGGCTTTTGTTTCTGTACCATTGAGAGCACAGTCTCAAGGCAGGACAAATCTTCCACACAATGCAGAGTAAGCTCTGTTGGGAAACTCTGTAAGGCGCTGAAAGAAATGCTTTCTAAGGAATCACTTGTCTTTATCTACAAACATAGAAAAGAAATGCCATTCTGAGTTGTTACTTAAACTTGGAGTTGTTTTCTTAAGCACACATTTCACTAATCCCAGGATTAAAGCAGGGCCATTTGTACACTGTACACTACCATTAATTTTAGTTTATTACATTTCCTTCTGAAGGCTTTCAGATTAAGCAACAGCCTTAAGCTGCTATGAAAGGCAACACTTCCCAGCTGAGTACGCAGAATACCGCAGAGAACCCTCTTCTTCCCATCACATTTGACAGTCAGCTCTCCCTTGTTCCACTCCTACCAGAAATATTCCACGTTAGGGAGGATGACAGCAAGAAAGGACAAAAAGAAAGCTCATTTTGCATTTTCAGAGGGATATCAGAGCTTTAGGAGGAGAACATTCCCTCTGACATGGAGAGAATCCACAGTTTAGCCAAGAGAAGAAGTGGTAGCAAATCATGTAGCAGGCAGGATTCATTTTTATTAGTGACACTTAGATGGAAGCAGGAGGTTTTCAGAAAAGATTTTCAAATTTGAAAGCCCACAGCAGCTCTAATTCGACAGTGGCTTGCTTGTGAGATGCAGGGCACGATGAAGCACAACCACACACACTGCTTTCCTTCTCAGATTTTTTCCAGAGGCAAGGGTCAGATCCAAGAGAAGACAGGCTAAAGGGAGACCTTTGTTCTGAAAGTGACAAGCAGTTCCATTATGGATACTATGCCCTTAGCCTCGGGTCTCTCAGTACATATAGTTCTCAGTGTCTGTACACTATACAGGACAAGATCTTAAATTCCTATGGTAAAGCAATTTTTCCTCTCAATAGCTTAGGTCAGGTTTCATAGGAGAAATGGGAGTTCTTAAAATCTTTCAAAAACCTGCAAGCAGCTGCAAACTCACAAGACATAAACGTACAAATCAGATACTTTGTCTTTAGGAGTAGCAATACTCAAAAGTCTACTCCTTGCATTTTATCTGAATGGGAGACCTAATGTTACAACCTTATCCACAGAAATCCCCATAGTCCAGAGAAGAAAACTACAAGTTCAGAGACAAAACACCCACTGACAAAACGTAACAAAACTGGAGAAAAGTACGTCAGAGCTGAACTTCTGGATATGAAATGTCATCTGAAGCCAACTCACTACAATACGTTTTTGCCTGCAGGACACACGTGGCATCAAATCTGCAATGAACTAGAACCTGTCTCGCTTACATTCCCTGAATAAGTTCAAACTACTTCCAAAACTGTGTTTGTAGTACAGCAAAGTACTGCCACAAGCACTTCAGCCAAGCCAAAATTGCAGCAGCAATGATTTGGTCCTTCACAGCCGCTTACCTGATGGCAGAACTGAGAAATGATTCCTTGCTGGAAAGAGGAGCAAGGTCAGAAGACACCTGAAATGACAGTCACTGTCTTTTCTTGTGCACACCTGTTTTAACACTGGGAGCATCACTGCTACTTATCTGAGCTTTGGCTGCCTTTCTAAGAAGTGGATACAGCTCAGAACTGCTCTGAGACTGTGGCTTCACTGTACATCTCTCTGACCCAGTGGAAATGCAGGGTCTCTTCTTGTTTTCAACACTCTATAACCTTTTGCTGCCTGAAAATAATGTATCATCCAAAATACAATTACAGTGACACAAGATTATTACCAATGAAAGCAAAACACAAATTAAATATTCTATTTCTAACACACTGAGTGTGTGAGAAAGATCCTGACAAAGAAAAAAAAAAAAAACAACCCTCATTTAAATTTGGTTTAATCACTTTCGTAAAAGCTTGTCTGCAGAACTTGAGAAATCCTTACATGTAATTCCAGATGTTGACGTTCAGGAGCAGAAATTCACATCTTCAAATACAGTATTTGACTGAAGGTCTGTGGTTTACGTGCCACAGAACTGAAGCAGCTTTCCGAAGTGAAATTCTGCTCCTATTGAAGTTGGTAATAACTTGGCCATCGATTTCCAGAGGGCCAGCATTACCCTTGCTCTAACATGTAACAACCAGAATCAAATAATAATATCCACTTTTTTACTGCAATATACCATAAGATATTGTATGTGCGCTGCCATTAAACATAGATGGCAAGCTTTAATATCAGAAGACATCTGCACTTTGAAATAAATAGAGAAATTACTGAGAGGGAATGTCAGTGGCCTTTTAAATTCCCCAAACAGATCAGACTTTAAGCCACGATTCCATTAATATCAGTAATTACACGCTTATGCTAAAAAATGCCATTGTCCTTAATAAGCCTATAATGATGTCAGCCAAACATTATCGACAGAGCCTCCCATGAGAGTGAAATCTACTGCTTAGCCATGGGAGGCTGGGGGAATTCTGTCTCTAACTGTACAAGAGAAGTGAGGGGATTTGGAGCAGCATTTACAATTCAAAGTAAATTGGAAGGGCTGCTTTCTTCTGTGATCTACTTAATTACCTTCCAAACTGTTAGCTATTCATGTTTTAAAAAGCAGCTAACTTTAGCCAGGAAACACAAGATTTTTCTCAGAAAAATCCTATGCTCTTTTCTTACCTTTTGTGTTCCATCAGCAGGAATGTTCACCCTCTCCCTGAGCGTGATACTACCAAAACTTCCTACTGCTTTCACAGCAATCTTTGTGCAGTTATCCGTGACTCACTTGGAGCCATCACTAGCAGAAATTCATTCCTACATATGTAAGTCACCGAAGTAATTCTAGAAACAATGGCAAGGTCTGAATGCCCTGGCAAAACAGATGTGAGCTCTGGAAACAGAAGAGTTTCTATGACAGGCAGTGCCAGGTTTACAGGATGACTGCAGGGGCAGCCAGGTGCCTCTCCTCCCAGCTGACAGAGCATGTTACCTCAACAAATTTGAATTTCATAGCCACGTTCCACTGGAATTTTAGAACAGATCAAGCAGACTTGGTATCAGATGTCAAAGGGCAGAAATCAAAGGTACTGGCAAAACTACAGACACTGAATTCTGTCTCTTAGACCTGGGACAAACAAACAAAGGGGTTCAACACCAACTGGAGACTCCAACGTGCTTCAGGGAGATGACAGATTTCCACTTAGCCTCCATCTGGTGACAGCAAGGGGAAGCTAACTGAAACCCAGCAAGTCGGAAAGCCAGTTCTTCACCCCCAAAAGCTGTCTTTTCTGTTAACAGCAGCATTTCCAAACATTTCTACAAATCATGGTATCAGAATAAGGCATTCATCTCCATGCCATTCTCTTCTGGCTACAGTTAGCAGAGCTCCAATTGCTGTGCTGTTCTCACAGATGCATGCCTACTTTGCTTTCCTTATTCACTGCACAGAATTCTCAGCTCTGAACACACTCTTAATGCCAACCCAAAGCAACACAGCTTAGGCCCATTCTGTAAATACATGGTTTCTGAGCACTGCAATGTTTGGGGACAGCAGGTGTGAATACCAGGTAACATGTGCTTTGTTATATTGACAAGCATCAGTTTCTGCAATGCTAAGGGAAAGCTGAACAGAGAGGATTCCTAAAAGTTGGAGAAGTAATGCAATTAACAAACTTAACATCTCAAGAAATAAACTGTGGCAAGTCCTATCTGTGAAGGACGTTGGCTGCTGAGGCCTGGCAGAGCTGGGAGACAACACTGACCTCGTTCAAGAATTCTTTGCTTGCTGTCAGCTACATATTTCTTGTGGTTAAAAAATGACATTACGGAGTCTCCTGGCAATAGCAGAAAATAAATTTTGTAGACTTTTAGTGAAAGTCCTTCTTCGTGTATGGTCTTAGTTGATCCAAGTACTACTTTATCTTCCTCTGACCTCCTTATAAAAAGAAAAAAAGCCAATTCCAACTGTGGTATGTACACATGCAAGCCTTCCAAAGCACAGAGAGAAAAAACTGAAGAGATCTTGAGAAATTCAGTCTTAGAGGAACAGCCAAGCACCACTTGGGGATGACTGCAAGCTCTGCTCCCCAATCTTGCATCTTCAGAAGCCCAAGTCTTGCCATGTAAGAGAAATGCATGGACAGTCCTAGCAAATAGCATATTCTTGAAGATCCGGGGAAGAGAAGGCACAGCTCCTCTAGTGCAGAGCATTTGCAAAACTGACAAAAAAAAAAAATGCAATACATTTCATCACACAGACCAGGAACAGACACTGAGTTATGTGGTACCGCACACAGAGCACAAAGTATGGGGATCCCACAAACATGGGGCGTAAGGGATCTCTGAAACTCCGCAGGCCCACATCACCCATACCAGAGCCACCCACTCCCTGGGACTCCTAACTTTACGAATCTTGTCCTTTTGTATATTTCTGCTAACAGTATAACGACTTACTAAGTGTTTGGGAGAGCCTGTGTGGCAAACAGCCAGACAGGAAAACAAAGCCCAGGCATCGCCTCTACCTTGGCAAATGAGCAAGTAAACACAAGGGAACTGTCCCTCAACATTAAGAAGAAATCAGTCCCCTTTCAGCTCCTAAACCTTCAGCAAAAAGGGAATGGGGTCCAGAGAAAATGGTGCCAGCAGCATTGAGGTGAAGGGCATCCCTGGCAGAGGCCCAGCTAGTGGCTGCCTCAGGCACTGCAGGGCTCCCTTTGCCTGCGATCACAGACAATGCAGACCAGCCATCTCAAAGTGCCCCCAGGCAAAACTCGTTAAAAGATCAGGTTTGCCCTATAAAGTAGCAAATGAGGTGGTACATAAAGCTGCTTTTGATTTGAGGACGTGCCATTCATAAAACAAAAATACCCACAGCTTTGCTACCAAATAAACTTCATAGGTTGAGTTTAAAAGTCCCCAACTTCTCCCTGCAAGAGAGCAGAGCCGAAGCGATGGGAACTCTGTGGCACAAGGCTCACTCGATTTCCAAGGACGGCTCTAAGTCCAAATGAAAGCTGACAACTTCCAGGTCATTAATCTAACAGGACATACAGTGTAAACAGAACCTGGGTACCAGTACAGGCATTTGGGTGGACTACAGCCACGACAGAAAGCGAGGTGTTAGACAGACATTAATCTGCTTTTTATTTTGAGTTTCCAGTAAAAACCTCTATTATCAATTCTCCACTCCCTTCTACTCATCCTCAGGATATGGCGGAGCCTGGTGCTGGCTGTATTTATGTTGTGAGCTGAAAGAACAGCAGAACATGCCAAGTGTTTAATAACAAAATTCCAGCCTTGTGACACAACCGAATAATCCCAACACTGGAAACTAATCTCATATTTCTACTCAACCCTTAATAAAAGCCTAATCCTAACAAAACTACTAAAAAAAAGTTCTTTTTTTGCCTGAACCCTTTCTAAAAACATGTATCTCACATAATAAGAAAGTTATTGTAGACTAGACCAAAGAAGGACGTGTCACACAAACTTACATATGTACATCCATTTATTTACATGGGGCAGAGTGACAGAAGAATCCTGAGCCAGGAAAAAATAGCATCTCAGATCCAGTAATTTCCTTCTAAACAACCTTCTTGGAAACAGTATGACAAATATCTATGCAAAAAGCAACAAAATTCTGTACGGCAATCACAGTTATCACTGTCTGGAATCCTAAGCCACGCATTCTGATTTCTGAATTCTGCATCTTCTGTTTTAAGGAGTGGGGAGATATCCTCAGCTAGAGCAAGGGAAGACATTTCCATTCTCAGCTTTGAAACACTGTTCTCTAACTCAGGGTGCAAACCAGCTTTGCTAGGAGCTGAAGATGCACTTCCTAGTATTGTTGGCTGAATAGTGGCCATGGGCACCCTACTGCCACAGAACTGCTTGCTCTGGGCCATCCCATCACACAACTGAGTTTCTTGTGTGCATATAATACAGTGTTCTTAGACAGGCACCAGAGACTTGGCAATGCTCAAGCTCCTGGCCTTGCAAAAGCACACACATATGCATGCCACCCCATCCACGCCCATGCCTGAAGTCATCAGGAAAGAGGGCAGCTGAGAACATACTTATGTCACAGGAGCAATACCAGCTGCTGTCTTTCCTGAGGGGTTCCACCAACCTCAGGCAAGGACTGATTGTATGCGGATGAGCTGCTGTAGCTACAGCTACCACTTTCTTGCCTCCTAACATTCAGGACACTTTCATGATGAGGAAATAAACAAGGAGTTGCAGGGTCCTAGGAAAACATTAGCTGTGAATAAGCACGTATATAACAATTCTCTTCTAATATTACAACCACAAAATAGCAAGGCAGGAGGCTTAGTAAGCTAAGACCCCAGATCCATGCCTGGGCCAAATATGCATTACAGACAAGCCTCAGGACTCATCAACTCATCTACAAAACAAAGGAAACAAACTCCTACCCACCAGCAGCTCCCTGAACCACCATTTGCTTTAATAATTTCTATCACCTGATCCCAAGCAGCTTCTCACTCCTGTAGCATTCCTTGCACCAAGACCATTCAGGTTTGCAGCACAGGAAGTGTCATCAAAAACTCAGAATTCCAGTTTTAAAATAGCTTTTACTGTCACTAAGTGTGCTGTAGATGTGAAAATGTGACTACCAAAGCTGTAGTACAAGCCTATCCAAAATCCCAGCGCAAGAGCTCACATGTCCCAAATTAAAAGTCACAAAACAACAGAAAAACTACCACTGAATGAAGTACTGCACAATACAGGACACAAAAAAAGTTCAAATGGGAGTATTTTAGGGAAAGATAGAAGTAATATTATGTTGAGCTAGCAGAAATAATTTGTGCACAGAGTACATTTATACCTATACTTTGAAACATAAAAAAATTATTACACGTATTGAACAAACATCCAGTTAACTACTCTGATTTCTGGCCTGCTACCACATGAAAGTGTTTAACAAGTTGGACCTGAGTGAGTATTACACCGGGACCTCAGTGAGTACTGCACAAACCCAAAACTCTATGCCCAGTTCTCAAAAGCAGGCATAAGTTACCCAAAGGGGAGTTATCCTTACAAAACTTTGAATGTGCCCTTTACTCCTACCACACATCTGGCTGTAATATTACTGTGGTAAAGGGCTCTACAGAGCAATACAAACACTTATTTTTCAAGCTGTTGCTTCTCAGTTTCACCAAATGCTCTTTCAGTCGTCTTGATCATGTTAAAAACAACAACAAAAGAAGTAATTGGTTTGGCCCATTAGTTGTTTTATACATGTCAAATCAGGGGCTGGCAGAAGGGTGTCTGAGAAGAAGAAATTGGCAAGGCAGTTTGGCAATAGCAAAAAGCCTACAGCACCCACTTTGCTTGGGCATCTTTTCTTCCAGTTTCCTTGGAGCCTGCCCCAATGCTTTACAGCTGCTCCCACTTACCTCATGCTTCTGAGCATAGGCAGGCATAGCAAGGGGACCCAGGATGTCAGTGAATAAACACAGTGAAAGATTGCTGGATTCTGAGTACTTTGTCCTGGCCTTAATGCTTGCAGCTTCTGCAGTCCCATATAGCAAGCAGTTCCTTACAGAGCTTCTGTGCTCTTCTGACTGCTTTCAACATTTGCTTTAGCATATTTTCAAAAAGGGAAGCAAAATTCAAAAGATGGCACAAAACAGACTGTGACACTTTCTGGACACTCCTACAAATGAACGGTTGAAACTTCCACTTGGGGTGTGCTGGGCTGAGGGTCACATATTGCACTCCACAGAAGCGACTCCTTAAATGCTGTAGTAAGATACCTGTTCACACGGTCCTGAAGTGCTGGCCAGGATTTACTGCCACAATACAACAAGGTACATGTGCACAACTGAATGCCTTTAAGCACAGCCCCGTGCCTCTGCACTAAAAGAGCTTTTAACACATTTACAACACACACAAAAAGGTTCTGCCTCTTTAGAGCTTCCTGTCCATGGCCATGTACAGACTCTCCCTCCAAATTGTCACTGTGCTCCTCAATCTCTTTCCTGCCTGCATAATCCATAATAGAAACATTGCACATCTGGAAAAATGAGCAGGCACAGGAAAGGCAATGAAACTCTTCACTGGAATTCTTGCAGAGTAGCAGGAATCACATACAGGCCTTGAAGGATTTTATGACTGTGTTGAAAAAGTTATTTAATCTGAAGGCTCAATACTCCTACTATAATGATGACGAAGGTGAACAACTTGCTAACTTAAGGTATTAACTCTGTCTGCCAACATTAACCTTTCAATACAGGTGTCTAACAATTAGTCCCATTAGAATCTCATACACAACACGTGGAATTTACCTACCACTTACCTGATAAAACTGCATCAGTGCTTTACTTTAAAAACTGTGCAAAGAGGAATACTGCTTCTTTGAGGACGGTCTCTAACCTCCAGATTCTCCTACCTCAATCCTGCTTCCCTTGTGCCTGGGTTTCATGCAATCTCATGCTGTACTGCTCTTGCATTACAACGCTTTCTGTCTTTCCACTCTTCACCATGACAGGTATATTTGAGAAGACCACAATTTAGCCACTTTACTGTGAAGGTTATACTGAACCATCACTTAACGAAGAAGCAAGTTCAGCTTTAAGTTTGACTACAACATCTTTTGTCACAAGACACATAGTGCAACAGACTGAGAGGTTCATATAACAGATCAGCAATGAACAACTGCTACACTTACTCTGCGAAATGACACCACATAGAATGTATCTTCCTTTCTGTGAATAGCTTCAAAGAAGTCTTGATAGCTCCTCGGAGAGGCATAATACACTTGCAGCTCATTCCCTGAGTTCCTGCTGAAATAAAGAAGGGAGGAAAGTAATTATTTTAGATGCAAGAAAGTTAACTTCAGTGGGAAAATGGCTTTAAAACACCTGTTTCTCAAAAAACAGCAGCTCTTCACCCATTGAAGGAGCATGAAGCATTAAATACAGGTGAAAACAATGAGATCTACTGATCACTTTTTGAAAGTTTAAAGTGCTTTTGAGACCTTGCCTCAGGAAACTTGATCAGGCTTAATTTTAACTGTGCTTCTGAGGCTAGCAAAAACACACTTTCTAGCTTAACAGAAATAAAGTACCAAAAATGTTAGGAAATTTGTCATGACTTC
The DNA here is from genome assembly GCA_013399175.1 of Odontophorus gujanensis. Taxonomy (NCBI): domain Eukaryota; kingdom Metazoa; phylum Chordata; class Aves; order Galliformes; family Odontophoridae; genus Odontophorus; species Odontophorus gujanensis. The sequence goes on from VXAB01013896.1 coordinate 53,282, forward strand.
TGAAAAACAAATTTAGCAAATTTTAAAACAAAATGTTCCGAAATAAAAAACTGAAATAAAAAAAAAATCAAATGAAAAAAAAACAGTTGGTTTTTTTTTTTTTTAATTGCTAAGAATCTAAACCAATCAAACTGAAAGGAGTGTAAAGCGAAACACAAACAGAGTTTTTCATGCCACAACCTCATCTTCTCTCTCATCCACCTTCTTTTATGCCTCTCTGGTCAGCTCAAAGATTTGCTCTTGATTTTCAATTTAGTCAGTGGAGTGAAAAGAAGACATTTACAGCATTCATGTAATCCTGGCTTCTCTTTTTCACAATTCTCATCTTAAATGTCCCAGACATAAGGAAAATACACTGTCAAAAATATTCTATGTGAAAATACTAGCAAGTCATGCAATCCACTGTTTATCTTGGAAAGGTGAGAAATTCCCAGCACATTTTGTTATCATCCTGCTCCCATTCAAAGATACCACATTTAATCAAGTTGGAAAGCTGTACTTAGACAAACCATTAGCTAGATCTCCAACCAGTCATTTTAATTCTTTCCCACTTTAATAGCATACTATCTGTTTGCAATATTTGTGGCAAAAACACTGATGAGACCATTCCTCCCCAGCTGTCTGGTGCTGACCCAGATTCTAAACTATGGTGGCTGATTTAGATTATTTTGGTATGTTTCTAAAATATACATAACTATGCCTCTCAAACAAGGCACAAATCTATCATCAAGTGATTTTCTTGAGCAGTAGTAATAGCAGGCCATCATTCTCTCCACTCCTACTGCTCATCTAGCCCCGTTGTGATAGGAGTGCAGCTGCCAAACCAGGCTTCCCATAAGAAGATGGGGAGGTGAAAATCCTGGGGATCAGGAGTAGACAGTTCTGTTCCGCATACCCTCATTAGCAAAACTATGCAAGTGAAGAATCAGATCACAACCTTCACACACAGGAAACTAAGATCCAAGCTAATTTGAGCTTGATTACTCATTCATAAAAACATGCAGGCCCATGGGAACACCCCTAAGATTCAGCATTGAAGTTGTACTGTGATAAAAGACATAACACCCACATGTCGCTCAGTAAAACACATCCTGAAAACTGAAATAGGTCCCACAGTTCCGTTTTCTCGCCCACGCTACAGAAGATCCAGCTAGACCTGGAAAAAAGCCTTTTAGAACTTGATATCCAGCCATGGGATGGAACAGAGTACTTGGCAACCGCTGGGCCTCCACCAAGCTAAAGTAGTTCCACGTCTACCACCAGTTCAGAATTCCAAGTAATACCAGTAATACCATGGCATTATACCATGCTGACCTTTGTGCATTTACAGGTACCCACCACAGACTGCTTCAGGAAAGGATGGGAGAAAAGCAGGACTCGAAACAGGTTCAAAGCTATTAGTTTTTTAGTCATCACAGGAAATGTTGTGTATTAAGTTGTGTCTCCAAACAGTGCTGCTGAATCCAGCTGTTTGTTTGTTCCAAGATAAATGAGTCTTTTTCACTTCCAAAGTTAGAAGGGCACTCTGCTATGCATTACAGAGCACAAGCATGTGGCAAGAGTGCTTGTTGTAAGAGGTGAGGCTGTGGACACAGTGCTATAAGCATCAAGAACCACAGCTTTTAGAATGCAAAATTCAGAAATGGGGAAAAAGTTTGAATGCTCTTCAGAGCTTGAAATCTGGAGTCCTAAATGCATATTTGTGGAATCTCTTGCCAAAATCACCTCTGAAGAAGGCTAAAAAGACTGAAGTGAGTTGAGGATTTTTAATGTATGTTTGTTTTTAAGTCATCTTGATCTTCCTCTGCTTTGGCTTTATTGCAACACTTTACAATTGATAAATTTTCTTTAGGAACTCAGGACACAAGATGGCAATGTTGGTATCATTAGTACTACACACAAAGACAAACCCAGGTGCTGTTAGTACCCTCCTATCCACAGATTCACCCATGATCAACAGGTCACCAATAAGTGTGTTTTATACAAGGTACTGGTCTCTCAATTTCCAATCATAAATCATGCATTAAAGAAAAGTCTTGAAGAAAAGGCATTTAGTTCATTAATAAAAGCTTCAGAGCTGTCTATGTGTACCCAAGTTACGTATCAGGAAACTTACAGAGCAGATAGAGACTGTTTCTTCTGACAGAGATGCACAGTGAAAGGATAAGAGTCAACAGCCACAAATTACTACAGGAAGAACTCCAAGTGGCTACAGAGGAAAAACACTTCACGATGGCAGTGGCTTAACCCTGGGACAAGTGCCTAGACAGCTGGTGGCATCTCTGCTTCAGGAGATATTCAAAGCTCAGCTGGACATCGCTCTAAACCACTTGATATGACTTTGAAGTTAAATCTACTTTGAGTAGGAGGTTGCACTGGACCTCTCCAGAGATCCCTTAATAACTTCAATTATTCTGCTATTCTGTGATTTCATGGAGCATCTAATAATTGATGTCTTTGGGAGAAACTGGAAGTCTTTTCTATGCTCTTAGCTGTTCCAGGACAGACACAGCATGTAGCTGCTGTGACTCACTCACTGGTCTCCTTCATTTAAACATCAATCCTCCAGAAAAAAGAAAACAGCAACACAAAAAGCACCTCACTTAATTCTGAGCACAGTACATTATTCCATGCAGAGCTGCATGATGTCAGACTGTTTTTAATTATACTGACAAGCTTTTTTCAAGAGTAATGCAGGCATATACATTAAACTACCCTATGCCATAAGGACAAGCTTGTTGGTTCAGCTTCCAGTTAAAATGGACATCCTTCATCTGTCTGTAGAACTAAAAAAGTGGCTTTTCTGTTTGTTTGTTTCTCGATTTATAAGTCGAGACAAATCAGAATTTGGCAGCATGGTTTCCAGAACACTTTCCTACAGCTCACTACTTTCTTCTAGGATGATCCTGCTTTCAAAGCTGAAATGCAAACGGAAGGGCCACAGCTGTCTTACTTTCAATGGCAACATTTCAGGTATTTCTCTCAATAAAAAGTCCACTTTATACTCTATTTCCCTTACACCTCCTTGCCACTTAAAGCAGAGAACCTTTTTAAATGCTGTCACAGAGAATTCAGGAGAAAGAACTTCTGTTTTCCTTAAGCTTTTGTCTCCATTTTTTCCCATCTTCCAAGAAAAGGACAGGATATATATGCAGGTGAGGGTGAGGAGGAGTCAAGAAAATCCATATTAGTATGTTCTAATTATCAGCAAGAAAATCAGGAGATGAAGAGAAACTTTACATACAAGATGTAATGATTCTTCATCCAAATAATATATTTGGTGCTAACTATAGTGCCTTTACTCTTGAAGACAGTGAGAAGCTTTTGTCATACTAGACTTACTTATGATACTTAGAAAATTTTTTATAAAATACTTCACTCCCCTGCACCCTTTTCTTCCCTCAAAGATTCATATCTGCTTAGAAAGAGACCCTGTAAAACTTTTCTTAAGAAAAGCAATGCTCTGGTAGCGGACTCCTTTAAGTGTAGTTTGAATCACAAGAAGCTGCTAACTGCTGAGGTTCAGAAATTAAGCCAATAAATGTAGATAGCATTTCATTCAAGAAAGCTGACAACATAGTGAAAACAGGCACTTTCTACCAGCTGCTAGTGAAAAGCAAAGTTATTAAGTAGAAAGCAACAACAAACAAATTGTTCTGCCTTACCTGAGGCTTGTGTCTGTGTAAGGCATGGTCATTAGCTGGGAATGTACCTTCTCACTAAGGGAGCTCTGAAAAGAGGGGGGGAAAAAAAAAGATGACAAAAATGAAAGAAGTAAACACTTCCTTGGTCTGGTACTACACAAAACATGATGCACAGCTGTAGCAGAGGGAATATGGAAGGAAGTACAGTGACCTTGAACAACACATGTACATTTTTTAACTGGTGACAAGAGAATAACAGATGGCAAGCAGCAATTAAGCTTGAGACAAAGAAAAAGGCAAGTGTTTGAACACAGTCAATTTTATCAGAAACAAATAACAGAGGTTGATATTGTACACAGTAGGTATGCATGTTATCCAAGAACAAAATTTGCTATAATTGATGTCAGATTCATAGAATTCTTTTGAAGACACATCCACTTTGTATGTCTGCCAAAATATACTACCCACATTGTGCTTCTGGTGTTAGAGACACCAGAAATGCCTGAACTTGTCCTAGTTAAACTTTCTATCATTTTCCTCTGGACACTGGTGAGAAGAATCTACTGATTTTGCAGAGATAAGTGTATTTATCCTGTAGCAATACTCGCTCACTAGTAAAATCCTGCCTACCTGCATGACCCGTGCTTTCTGATGCTGGTTATTGGACTTTCTTCTAGACCTTGTTCTCTCCACTTCGTGTCTATGAACCCATCCTCGAAGTTCATGATTCAGCCTAAAAACAAAGCAAACAAAACAAAACAAACAAAAAAAAAACAACCAACAGCATGAACAGATGTTTCAAACAGCAGTGGTAGAATTCTTAATTATAGAGAACACTTCAAAGACACAGCAGTTTAATACACTTCTGCCTTACTATCTCTTATTTTTAACACCAGAATAAGCAAGTTTAACTGCAAAACTCAAGTTATGAGGGTACTCATAAATAACAGAATACAGTGGTTCAGATAGAGTGAACCTACAAAGATTATGAAGTCCAATTGCCTAAGTATCCATAAAGTATTGGAATTATGGAAGTTTTAACAAAGCAGATGCAGTATTTCTTTTATTTTTTTTGCTCAGTGAAGAGTAATTCTGAAATTGCTGGAAAGACTACTGAAATTTAAAATTGAAAGACCACCAGATCAAGACTAAATACTGGTTAAGCTAAAGTGTTGCAAGCGAATTTGAGAGAAAGTATGGATAAAGCACAATGGAATTAAGTTTAGTAAAACACTTGACTCTTTGGAAAAAAAAAATGGAGCTAGGTATTTCCTAACAATGAATAAAGCAGACCTGCAATGCCAAGTTAATTCTGCTTGCATCATAAGCTGAAGAGAAAACTATCATTTTCATATATCTGACAGACATATTTTTTAGTTGGCCACGATTTCCATATTGAAAACACTTCCACATAGGAAGAGATTTCTCTTAAGTCATTAAAAACATCAGACAACCAGCAAAGTGTTGTGCAGTTATTGCTAAGTGACCATTGTGAATATTGAGTGAAAATCATTGCTAAAAGCATCAGAACATTAAAAAGATCGAAGTTGATCTCCTGTCTCCATAGCAGTAGACACTGGACAGTGCAGACACTTGCAGAGGCATTGCTCACAGATGATGTGAGGATGAATAATGAGAATGGATAACAACATCACCCAAGGCTGTTTGTCCACCCACCTAACACAGTAGCTGAAATGCTCCTCAGAAAAGGTTGTCTGCTCACCTTTGTGACTCCGTCCGGTTGATCAGGGGCTGACAGGGTGGTGGTGGAGGTGAAATATACAACAATGGTTCTTCTGATACTATCATCAGTGCTTTGTTATCAGAAACAGAATTATCATATCTAGGGAAAATAAAAAAAAAAAGATGACATCAAGAAATCCTTAGGAGTTTTCCATTAAACTTTGACCAAACCCAGAGAATAAAAGTGACCACTGGTAAACCCACATAAGTTATGCCTAATCCTATGAAACATTTAAAATAGGTGAATAACAGTTTCTCTCAAACATCCAGTGGTCATGGTCAGCTCCCCAGAAGAGTCTGCTAGCACACAACATAGGGCAGAGATCAGCATTAGCAATTCTAAAATCTCTTCCCTTATAGGCCAGATATTGAAAAAAAATGCAGCCCATAAAATATTCATCATAAGATGCAAACTGTGAGATCTCAGCAGAGGCAACTTTCTCTTTCATTCCAGAGCTATGAAGGATTTGCCACAGGAATACAGGAATATTATTAGCCATTTAAACCATGCAGATAGGAAGAATACAAGCTATACGAGAATGCAGCAGCCAGAAACTATATTAAAACCAAGCAGAGCAGACTGTTTTCCCAAATATCTCCAACAGCCTCCAGCAGCTAGCATAGCTTTGAGAAAATGTGAAAAAGAACATGCATTTCAATGCAAAAATCCTTAGAGCTTTCAGCAACAAAATAAAGAATAACATTCCTTCCCTCTCATTATCTGTATCACTTGAGTGATTTAACTATTTATCACCAAATACCCAGGATAACATCCTGCCTTGAGAGGGTATAGGTATAACAGCCTTAGTCCTTGTGATTTTGACAGACCTGTAGCTCCTACAAGCTGAAAAAAAAATCAGTGGTTAAGACCTTACGAAAGACTTATTAACATCCTGCTCCCCCAGCTTTTTCTCCCCATCTGCTTCTCCTGTTTAAAACTGATAAAGGAGAATACTCAGCAAAGAGCTCACTGCTTGCAAAAAACAGGGTGAAAGAAGAGGAGGAGGTACACACACTAGCACAGCCTCTTAGGAGAATTACTCTACAATCATGTCACATAAGTCATGGTCTGAAACGTGCCACACAGGACACAAAGCCCTCACCGTGGCTACAGCATTAAAGTGTTCGTGATTTACTGTCGTCTTTCCACATGTATTAGAGCTTTCTGCACATCTGTGCCTGGCTTTGTTCAACCAGCCAAAATACTCTACTGGAAAGGGACAATGTGATAGGATAGATCCTATGAATGGAAAACATGAGGTGGATTAGCCAGACTTCAGTCTGGAGACAATTACATGCTCACTTATGCACGGAGTGCTAGAGATCAAGGAACTTTAAAGCAACTATATAATTAAATAATGGGTAAGGTTGGACTCAGATTTTTTAAAAAGTACAGTGCTAGCTAAGTTCAGAGTACTCTCAGTCATTAACTTCCCTGATTTTCTCTTGAGCAACTAAGAAAATAGATACCACAGCTTGAAAAGGAAGAAAAGATAGTAGGAGATATCTTAACCATGCAAGCCAAAATTAAGATCACGGTAAAAAAAAATAAAAATCAAACAGATGAAGAGCTGAAGAAGCTTAAAACACGTGATAACTCTTTTTCTCACCTATTAATCTTCTCAGAAATTATGTCAATGGGTATTTTCTGAGCTGGGCTGGGCTCCTTGCTAGCTGAGAACTCCAGGAGGTTTCTGGTCCGGTGGTTGGAACTCACAGTGGAATCAACTCCATTGGGATCTTTTTCAAATACACTGGAAATCACAACAGACATATTGCTTACATACAAAGCAAGACTATCCCTCTGAGCACTAGCAGAGAAGAGCAATTCTGTTCTCTTTCTCAGCTTTACTTGTTTGAAGGATTCTGATGTTCTGATTTTCTTGTTGTCTCAAACTTCACCTAATGGAACTGAAATGAATCTGTAACCTACATCTCAAGCATAAGAAAATTAGGTGCATACAAATAGAAGTACCCCACACTTCCACTTTCATCAGCCTCAAAGTCAATTTACATTGTTTATACAAATACAATATGTAAAGAAAACATAACTCCTAAATCTTGTGCAGCTGCTGGCTTGGAATATTATGCCAGATGTTCAACAAAACTCTATGTTCAATCCTACATGGATTTACAGTTAACAGCAGCACTGACAATGCAGTGGCAGTGGGGCATGGTCCCAGGTACCCTGCCTTCCTTGTCTGTGTTTGCACTGATTGCAGCATCTTCCCCTGGAGCCGCCTCAGGCAGCCACACAGCATAAAAGTGTCTATGCTGCTGGAAAAACGACACGGCTGCCACATGAGACTGGCAGTATCCTAGTTCAGAAGGGCTATTTATGACTGTGAAATCCTGAAAGCGCAAAAGCACTACTTCAATTTGTCCTTCCCAGAGGCTAGCTTTACTCTTCTGTAAACATGGCTGCTTCCTGAAATACACATCAAAACGAAGCCCTAACCCTCTTGGCCGACAAGTGCAGAACACTGCCAGCAGCAACACAGTAAAAATGCATGAGGACCCCAGTATGCCGATGAAGACTTCACCATGCATGTTGATCACTGCTTACAGAGTACATTTTGATTCATGCCCCATCTCTCCTGTGTAGCAGAGCATAAACCCTGCAAGGAAAGAGCTCATTTTCCTATTTGCTACATGGCATCACATTGCAACAGGCAATGAATGCAAAAAGCACTAACAAAGAAAGACAAAAACTACCAAGGACGGGAGGCTAAGTAGTCCCCAGCCAAGGAGCAGGTTTGCAGACCTAGCTGCCTAGCACTCCCTCTCTTTTGCCAGTGTTCTTCTGTGTTCCTGTTAACAGTAACCCAATTTTTTGTAGGACAATGACCAAAAGCACCCTTCCCTAACTCTCAAATCAAAAAACAGCCTTCCTTGCTCCTTTAGATTGTGGTAATGACTCAATCCTAAATAATATCCTTTTTTATAAGAATCTCCCAATGCAACTTGAAATATCACCTGTTTTCCATTTTTTATTTATCTAGCAAGTTTTGTTTCCCACCAGAACAGAAGACTTTGACATTCTAGAATATAGTGTCACCTCCTTCCTTTCTTGCACAAAGGGTCACTTGCAGACCTTGCCTGTAAACAGGGCTCCATCTTCAGGTAACAGATAGGAGCAGACATGTAGGTAATGGTCTATATCCTCCTCTGATTTCTCATTCTTCCCAAAGACTTACCAAGTAGGTACGTGAGGGTATGATATCATCAAAAATATTCTTCCTTTGATTAAGGTGAGAAAAGCATAACTTATGACCCAAAGATCACTTCAGCAGCTAAAATGAAGGATGGATCTCTCTTGTAGTGGTACACCTGGAAATATCTGCCCACCTTCAGCATACTGAGCTTTACATATGCTATGCAGAACAAAAACAAGCTGAAAAATGAAGGGTCTGCAGACCACATCCCAGCACTACGGGGAGAAAATGAAGTCAATGTTGAGTGTCTAAGAATACGCAGAAGAAGAAATCTCCCCTTTAGAACAAAACAACTCTAAAAATAAATTTTCAGCTAAATATGTTTTAGTATGACATAGTAGAAGCAAGGAAAATTTTTTCATTCTGTTGGCCCTCAAGATGAAAATCTGGAAACAGAAGAGCATGCTGGCATATCTGCTGTGAGAAAGTTCAGATACTTGGAGGAAATGAGTTGCTGCCCCAGCTTAGAAGACAAGAAAGCTCAAGACTGAGAAGCAGTTTTATGGGAGAAGATGACCAGTTAGAGGATGGAAACTGGAACCTTTTCTGTTTGGCCATGCTTACGCAGCCTGAGTGCTTATCAAATCTTTGCAGCCTGCATACAAACATTCCAGATATTGTGGGCATTAAAGGATTTTCACACAGCTACAAATGCTCTGTCCAAGCTGGTTGAGCTATCATTCTATTTAAAATGCAAAATCAGATCCAAGGGAAAAAAAAAAAAAAAAACAAAAAAAACCCAACAACCACCTCATGCAGATGTGTGTTCAGAAGTGCAGATAAATTTGATCATAGGAGGGAAAGAAAAGCAACCCTCCTGTCACGGTTTCTCCAAGAAACCAACGGCACCTGATATTTTAGCTGTATTTTTACTTCTTTGGTTTGAATGTCAGTTTGATAAATGTAAAAGCAAGCCTTGCCAAGAGCCTGAACTAAATTTCATTTCTAATTCTGGCTGAACAAACCCTATGAACTTCAAGTTTTGAATACTGACATTTAAGTTGTACAGTAATTTCTAGATGAAAGCCAACAGTGATATCATAACAAAGAGTTTCCTGGGGACAAAACTATCTCTGAATATGAGCTGGGATTTTTCCAACAGGGTAAAGCTGACAATGCCAGGAGACACCAACTGAAGACAAAGTTCTCTCCCTAACTGGTTCCAGACAAGGCTGTGACAACACCAAATGCTCTCTGGAGAGTTTTCTCACTTCTCATTGCCAGCAAAAGCACCACCTATCTGCCAGGGTGCTCCAACAGAACAGCAAGGCACTATGCTCTGCTCCCCTCTGAGAATGCTGGGCTGGGGAGGGGAGCCCAGCTCTCTCTTCTGCAGGATGACGAAAGCCACTGAAACTGGAGGGGTAGTGTCTAGGAGCTTTTAGTTTTGCTTCTTTAAAACACAATTTGTTTTTAATAAAGCTGTTAACAAAGAAAGGAAGATACCCAGAACTTTTATTTTTGCTTAGAAAGATCTACAAAGTTATTTCAAAGCAGGGTGTCAGTTACTGCCACAGCTTAGACAGGCCTGATACAAGCAGCCTCAACTGCAACATTTATCAAGGGTGAAACCTTTGTAAATTTCACCCCCAGCCCCAGCAGATGAACTGCAGGAGAAAAGAGAAAAGCATCAGTGAGTATCTGGCATTCTGTGTAGGCTTTGTGACTGCACCAGCAGGACAAGGTAAACAGGCGAGCACAGGCAGCTCAAGGCACTACTCTGCCAGGATGAACATGTGGCTGTGATCAGCAGGAGGAGGAGGAAGGAATCGTTTCCTGCTCCTGCAGTTGTAGTCTGTAAGAAAATCCAGAGTATTCAATTTTATTCAAGCTACCAACACATTCAGAGAGACTCTAAAAGGTCTGGAATCAAACCTTATGTCCAAATGACCCAACCCGTCCGTTTCCTCTTTATTTTTCTCTCTCCTGAATGAGAAATTCCAACATCAAAGCAAAGGTGTACCACAGGAGTTTGAGTTCTGGGCCATCTCCAACTCAAATGAACACTCATCTCAGTGCTGAAACTTAACACTTTTATTGTCACAGATATTAAAGATGGTTTCCCTCCTCAGGAGTCTTGAAGCCACAAATGTTTTCCTGGACTTCTGCTGGACTTTCTAAAACACTTGAAGAGCTCCTCTCAAAGTATTTTTCAATCGTGTTCAAAGGAGCCCAAAACTGGACGAACAGAGTGTGAAACTTGTTGTTTCAAACCATTTCTTAGATGTTCCAGTGGCCAGCACAAGTTCAGAGACCACTGCCCAGCCCGAAGCTGACAGAAATCACAGGGCATGGGTACAAGACTTAATGCTCCCTGCCCAGCTCTCCTTGCTGACCAGGCACCACCAGCACAGCAGAAGACAGCACCTATCAAGCAGGACGGCTGGCTAGAATACCCCTCCACTACTCTAAAAGTGATGGTTTCAAGCAACCTGCTCAACTTAGTGCTGGGATGGAGTAAGAAATGAGCACACACCATTAGGGAGAACTGTTAGGGCAACAGGAGCAAATGCTCTCTTGTGGTTACTAGCTGTTGCCTTTCATATATGGCAGGTGACAGACACATGGCTTTACTATGCTCCAAGTGGACATCTGGGGCATCACAAAGCATGCCATGATGCACAGCTTGAGTGCTATGATAGCACGAGGGTGAGAAACAGACCACACAGAGACCTCAGCCCAGAACTGGCTCCTGTGGGAGTAATATGCAAGGTCAAACCCAAAACATGCAGCTCCAACACTTCTGCAGCAACACAGTACTGCCTGCACATGGTGTAATGGTAACAAGGCTAACTCCTTTGCCCACACAGCTCACGCTTTAAGGGAACTACCAAATGCTTTCTCTGACTTTCCACTATCCCACCACTGAGGTATGCAGCAGCTCCCCAGGCTCCTGCTCGCTGTTAAGAAGGGTCTGTTTCTTTAATCAGAGAGCCCAGTGGTAAGGCTCAAACAATAGCAACTGTGCACGAAACCACCACTGAATGCATGAAACATCTGAGTAATCCTGCTCTCCCACGCATTAACTTGCGATTGCTCAGCTTAAGTAGAGGCTCCAAGCCACGCAGACACTGACATAAGTACGCTTGATGGATGGTACTTCCAGCAGCCCTCAAACAGTGCGTGCTCTGAAAGCTCAGAGGCTACACTACTACCAACCAAAAACCAGCAGGCTAGGCAGGACACCATCCCAATGGGCAATGGCAAAAGATTTATGCTTGCTTGCTTCAGGAGTACAAAGAGCAGACCGTGGTAGCATGCAGCTCAACTACCCTTGGGTGGTTTCCTCATTGTTTGCAGAAGATGATTAACCTTACTACTACAGTTTTCTCCCTAACACTTGGTGCTACCAGAACAAGAAATGAGACACACCCTTAAGCCTTTCAAGAATTGAAAATTGTTGATTCTCCGTGTTGCAGACTGCAACAGCCACAGACAAATCCCACTTCCTAGCTACCCAAGTGAGTGCCTTTATTTGCAGGTTGCTCAGTGGTTTTAAACTATAAATAAATTATTCAGTTTCCAGCTTAGGCCTGGAAAGTAGAGGAAAACCCATCAGGACACTCCAGGGAGAAGCTGCATTGAAACCTCTACGAAAGGTCAGAAATTCCAGTGCAGCTGCTACAGGTCAACAGAACACAAGAGATTTTGAAGAAGTTTAACTTAGCTGCATCAATCACCACCTCAGTCATCTTCCATCCCAAACACAGCTTAAGAATTTTTGGTTACATCATCAAGACGGTTTTCCTGTTTGAAAGGGATTCCAGCCATGCAGAGATGGCCAACTTGTAAGCAAAAAAAAAGACAAAACAAACCCACATCACCTTCTCAACCTCCCACCCTGGTTCCAGTCTCTTCCTAGATCTGCCCTTCCTCTTTCCAACTTCATGTTCTCCTTTGTTTTCTGTCCACTAAATATCTGCAACGTTGGTTAAGGTGCCCTGGCTGGCTGGCTTGGTGCTCTAAAACTGCTGTTAGATGATCACCACGTAAATCTGAGCAGACTGATTGGTGAGAAAAAAGAAATAAAAACGTATCTAGGTGAATGTTTCTCATAGCCAAAAACACAACATTAGGGCAACAAGCAAGCAAGGCTTACATGCTTTGCTACCTCAAGAAGCAGAAGCACAGAAAACGCATCTTTTGCATCTTCTGGGACCATTCTTCCTTTCCTACCCTTTTGTTCCTACTGCAAAAAAGGCCAGCAGTTTGCTGCTTCTACCATTAGGGCTAGAAGTCCAATTAAAAAGAATCCACAAAATAACTGAAAATTGAAGTTTACATTCAAATAGGAACAGAGAAGAAAAATAAAATAGTTCCTAAAATAAACACAGATTCTTTAGGCCAGCACATGTGTTTGGTTTCCATTTGTTTCAGCATTGTTTTAACACATTCTCAGATCTGGTTAGTCCCTGGCATGCTGTAACAGAAATATGGAAATTACCAGTCTGGAAAATTTTCAGATTTCCTATCTTGAGTGATAAAAAAAAACAAAACAACACAGCTAACCAGATGCTGCTTAATGCCAGAAGTCAGCACTCTCTCAGGGTGTGAAGCCAGCTGAGAGCCTGACAGCAGTGACCGATGCACGTTCTTGCAGAAGGCAAGCACAAGGGCAGATACTTGCCTGCAGATGTTGTGTTTCCAGCTCCCAGCTGCATGCCAAAGCCCATGCTCTCGCTTCCTTTTGTGCAAACACTGTGGGCTGCCAATTTCTGCCTTGCACTTCATGGTATGTAAGGCTGAGGCAAAAAGGTGACCTCTCCAAGGAATGAAATCAAAGTGCACCATTCTCCCTTCACGCACCTCACCAATCACTCTTAAGTAATAATAAAAGGAAATTTTTATATATGTTATATCCAAATCTAAATAATTTGCAAAGATTAGGGAATAGTTCATTGACACACAGACGAGACATTCCCGTGCACCTTTAATCTTGTATAAAAGAAGTGTTAAAACTTTTACTAATAGATTTCCCACTAAATTACCTTGAATTATTAAAAGTTTCAAATTCTATATCAATATTTAATATAAGCAATCCTAGAATAGTTTAATAACACTGTCTAATACAATGCAGAGTTACAGTTAACTCTAGAAAAGCCACTTTCATAACCAGAAAGTATTAATTTCTCACCGACTTTAGATTACATTCCTTGACTCAGAGATAACATGGTACCATTTCCAAGAGTTAAGAATGTTTCTTGTCACTGGTTACATGAACTAGAGCAGACTCTCCTTCCAATATCCTCAAACAGTACTTCTGGGCTGAGGTGGTAGTTTCCCTGCCAGACATCCTGTGCCACTCCCTCATTCACCAGTTCAGTGCTACAGATCACCTACACACATAACATACTCATCAGCAGGCAGCATTCTGTTTCAACAGTATAATCTTATGAGCTAAACTCATTTGCCAAGGGCTGCCACATCCCAGACTGCTTCCCATGATCAGTTTCAGAGTCCTCCATGGAGCATCCTGGACATCTCACTGTTAACAAATGGCCAACAAAGTGGCCACGCACCCTGCAGGAAGGAAGGACTACCTGGGGTTCCTCTGCAGACTGTTCTTGGCTTCCAGAGGGCCAGCAAGGCTGACCAGAGGCAGTTCCCTGGCTTCCCTGATTTGACAGAAATAGACAGCTAAGTAGAAAACCTATATCTGTTCCTTTGTTTTACCTCTACCCTTCAAGGAATCCCATCACTTCTGATTACAAAATTGAGAAGCATCCTACAATAAAGCCAACTAAGACAACCGCAAAATCTGCTGCAGAGTTTAGGGGGTGAAATTCCCACATTTCTGCTTTGTTCAGATGTCACTCTCTCTTTGCAATGGTTCGTTAGCTTTAAATAAAACAATATTCACTGCTAACATGATTGAATCAGAACATTTTGTGCCTGAAAGCTGCTGTGCCTCCATACTGGTTTGCAGACGATTTCCTACACACAGAGGAAACGAAAAGCTTCAAATCAGAATTATCACCTCACAAAGCTTCAAATCAGATTCCTCTCCAGTTGACCACCACATAGAAGTTACATACTCTGCAGTTAGCTAACTCAGGGAAACTAAGTTCTTCAGCTGAAGCTAGCACAGACATTAAGATGAAAACATCACGTGTAATGGAAATTTCTTCATAGTTACAGGCTAAGCAGAACAGCAATCACAATTTACCCACTCATGGGGTTACAGGTCAGTAGCACCTCTAATAAGGTAAGGAAATGTACATGGGAGGAGTGAAATCTGAAGTAGTGGTTTGTACATCCCATGTTCTGAGCCTTCCAAGGGGTACTGCACAATCCATGTTCACACCACCTTGATACAGTTGAGTATTTTAACTGCCGTGTGATTGCTTAATCATGCTGCTAGGGAATAAGAAAAGAAAATGAACAGCAACTCCTTGCTAATATGGAGTTACATTTCTCTTCACTGCCTAAATCCAATTCTGATTCAGACCACACAGTCAGTCTCAGCAATTACACTGACACGCTCAGCTATAATGCTGGCCAGGAGCAACCAAACATTCAAGAATTTCTTCTTGCTCTGATTTATTAAACATCCAACAGGTCAAAAAATTAACCTTGTCACATTTCTGATGTTACCAGTTGTTACAAAGATAATGAACACAGTGTGACCTTTCAGTCTGCCCTGACAGCAGTTCCTTGCTATCAGTCTCAACACGTTACTCACTTGTTAGAGGAGAGAAGC
Organism: Odontophorus gujanensis; assembly: GCA_013399175.1. Lineage (NCBI taxonomy): Eukaryota > Metazoa > Chordata > Aves > Galliformes > Odontophoridae > Odontophorus > Odontophorus gujanensis. Next base: position 68,584 of record VXAB01013896.1, read on the forward strand.
TGACACATGAACTTCAGAGCACCACAGTAAGATGTCCCACTCTCATTTTCTGTTCTGTTTCCAAGCCTCTCACAACTAACAAAAGCTTCAAGCACTCCATCTTGCCATTGTAATGAGGATGCAACTAAAATTGCTGGCTTCAGGAAGATCTCTGGCTCTTTTATGTCTCACCAAGAATAGTGTTTCTTGAGTGAGCAGTAATGCTTGCAAATGCAGGTGGGATATAAAAAGCAATCAGTAGTATCAGGAAGCTCAGTTTTCTGCTTAATAGTGAAAAAATCCCAAGACAAATGCACTAAGAAACAGTCTACTTTTACCACATCCCTATCAAAGTAAAATTATCAGTGCATTTCATTGCCTGAAAGGAAACAGTATTTGCAAGCAGTGCAAATACTTGAAAAGTAATTTCACCTTTAGCAAATTTACTAGCATTATTAAAATACAAAACATGAACATTTCAAAAGTTTATCTTGGACAGAAACAAAGCCTTCCTCCACTCAGTCCATCTCATTCTTTTAGTTTGACACAGGTTTCAGGGACAGAGACTTTACTGACTACCAGGAATCTACTGAAATGCTCTCCCCTTTTGAAAAAGGGATCAACTTCATATAAAAGATCTTTACATTCCAAAGGCAGGTCAAATACTGATACATGCAACAAACACCTCCTTTTAATCTTTTCTCTTTCACAGGTTTTATTATAAAATGGGTTGCATTGCTTCCCACATTTCTTTCCTGCTATAGTTTCTACGCCAGACTGATACAGTTCAAATGAGAGTCAACGAACCAACAGACTTACTAACTTAAAAATAACAGTTAACTTGTTAAAAAATACATTTGGCAGAACCTTGGCCAACCTGAAGACAAGTAACAGTTCTGTAGCATCTCACTTCAACAGAGATACTGGAGTAGAAAAACTCAAAATTTGATTTATACATTCATGAGTCTAGCTGCTCTCTAATGTCAGGTATGCATAAATAAGAGGAAATAAATCTGCGTGTTTTGAAAGTTTACAACAAAATATCTAAGACAAAAAAAAAAAAAGGATTATGAGGAAAGAAAGAGCCTTCAAGACTATAAAAAGCTGTTGGAGGGAAAGAGAAGGGAACAACATCGTTACCAAACCTATAAGACAAAAATAAAGGGAAGATCATAGCTACTCACACCTCATGAACAGGGCTGCAAACCAGTGGATTTCCTGTGCTAGAAACAGCTTGAATTAATAGTATTGAGATTAGTCACATGAACAAACGAGCTCCCAAAGCTCTCATCTCTAAAAGGATTTTCAGTACAGGTCTTTAACCTCTTCGGGTATAAATGGTTAACAAACTGCTAAGCACAAGAAGTACAAGATCCAGCTCTTGTTAAGAAGAATTTCAAAAGCAGATCCATCACACAGATGAGTCCGCCCTTGCACAGGAGAAGTATAAAGGGCAGAAGACAGGTTTCGAGCTCAAGGCTTTAAAACAACACTGCCTATACTAAAAATTCAAATAAAAATCACAGTAAACTCACTCCTAACAATCATCAATAGCAAGTGCATCAGAAAACAGCAAGAGGAATCACTAGGTAGCTTACCTGAGTGGACCGTAATTCAACATTATAAAAGCCAGTATCACCATCACACATAAGGTTCTTCTCTTGGGAGATGATACTTTAAGCTTCTGGTTCTAGAGAGGGAAAAACAGAAGATGCAATAAAAAAGTGACACAAACACAAAGGCATACAAGCAGGGAAATGAACCAGAACATGCTTAGTTCATTACAGACCTTCATCGCAGCCTCTTACCTCCAATACCACCTCATCCAGCTGTCTCTTCAGTGTGCTATTTTCTTTCTTGAGCTTCTCATTCTCCAATAAGGCTGCCTCCAGCCTGGCCTCTAGTCCTAGCATGTACTCTTTCTTTTTCTTCCGTGACTGAAAGGCTGACTCCCGGTTTTTGATCATGCGCTGCTGTCTTCTCAACACATTGATCTAGACATGTAATTCAGAGTCCTGTTACTAGCATGTGATTACAAGTGCCTCTACTTCATGTATAATTATAGCTCCTGTACTTTGTCAAAAGTCTTGCTTCCCCCATTCTGCCTCAAATGATCCAACACGTTCAGCACAGAGGTTATCATGGTACCTCCAAGAGCTGGAGCTCATGAATAATCAAACTAAACAGGTCCTGTCCTTTCTCTGTTTTCTGCTGCATGCTCAGCCTTCCCCACATGCAGAGGACACAAAAAGTATACTCAAGTAGCAGTCTGATTTAATTAATCAAATCAAAATAAATACAGATCTACAGATTCACAAAGCAGCAAGAACAACTTCACTTCAACTCACTCTACAGATAGGCTGTAATCAGTCTCCCCAAGTCCCAGTTTTTTGGTTTCTCCTGAGCAGAAGCCATTTCTGTACTGGTTGCACTTGTTTCTGTACTTTTTCCAGATCTTTCATATAGCTTTTGAATACTGTAACTGATATCAGATTGCATATTCTACATGTATCAAGCATATACATGGCATGTACCTGGAAGCATCTACATAAACATTTTAACTCATATCATGAGTGTGTTTTTGATGCAAATTTCCTGACCATTCCACTTAATATGCTTGATTTCACGCAACAGTGTCCAACAGTACACAAACTGGATTCCTTCTAGTTGAAGCCAGATCAGCAAACACACTCCAGGAGAGCACAGAACACACTCCAACTACTAGCAGGCATTCAGTCTGCAAGACCAGATGGGGACAGTTCAGAGGCAGTCCTCCCTGTCTCCCAGTGGCCTCAATGTTCTGCTTTGGGAAGGCATCAGAATCAATCTATCTTCATTTACCACTTAGTCATTTTGTGGTTTGCACAGAGTGGGACAACCCAGACTGAAGGCATCTTGCTGCTGACGAAGACAACAATGATTGATATGGAAGAGCTACACAAAACAAGTTGAAACTCCAAGCTCAAAGGCTACTCTGCCAATTTCCTTTTCCTCACATATCAGCAATGGTAACCGTGTTCTCTGTTTTATTAAAACCAGAAGAATTCCATCACATCATTAAGCCACAACAGGATGTGATTTAATTATGTTTACACTGAAAGACAACCGAATGGTGCTTCTTACACAGACCTGAGTATCCTCCAGTAGCCTCCAGCATATACCCTAGAGTAACATTTATGTTAGAGCATGAAAGCTAAAGAAAACAGATGAGACAAGTGTAGGAAAACTAAACAAATTAGTCACAGAACAGTAGCATTAAAAATTCAGATAGTTAAAGTTTATCTGCTTCAAGAGTCTCGAGTCACAGCTTTACAACTCTGTATATACTGCCATATGGACAATATGTTGCTGAAGAGCTTTGATGTCTACAAGGAAAATTGGCTACAGGGTGTCATCCTTTTTCATGATACTGGAGTCGGGTGACAGACACTAACAATACATGTTACAGTGCATTAAAATTTTGCAATGTCTTCACACTGCTTTAATTGCTTTCTGTAAAGATCATTTATTACTTGTCTAGTTTGCTGCCATCAAAAGCCTGTGAAAGTGAAGCTGCTTGCACTTATTCTAGTTTTTAGAAGACAGTGGAAAAGGAATATGCTAAAATCCATTCTCAATTGTCCTAAGCTTTGTGATGAATTTTTTAATGCTACAATACTTAACATAAGCAAACTCTTACAGACATACAAAAGCTTTTTTGAGAAAAAAAAAATACTACTACTAATGAAGATTTAGGCTAACTGAGGACTGGAATATATAAAACATATCAGCCTGGAGCCAGGATCACTTCAACCATCTAGAGATGAAAAAACAAGGCATGAGTTCATGGCTTCTCTGAGTTTTGCGATACTCCAAACAAGTACTGTTACTTCTCTCTCCTTTTTAAAAAGAGGTTTTGCATCCTGAAGTTTAACAGAGACAACCAATTTTTGTTTGCAGACTTGCTTAAAATTACTACTATGCAGATTTTGATTTTTAGTGTTTGGAACTCCCAGCAAATCTACCCACCCCTGGAGAGATCTTGGAGTTAAAGTACCAGCACAGTGTTTGTACACTGAAGGTATTTTAAAAGGTACTTCCACTGCTGTTTCTGTCCCTACCTGCTACATCTCAGGTGGTGTTTACCTATATTGTAAATACTGAATAAAGTGAGGGCAATCTATCAACCTTACTTAGACTCAATTTCATAAATAAAAACCAACTATTTGTGTCCCTCAGATATTTTCTTTCAGCAGACAATCCCTGCAATACTTCAAGGTCCTTGGCCAGCCCTCCACTACTTGCCTGGTGTTTCACAGGGAGTAAACCCTAACTGCACGCTTGGTTCTACGTAACTGATGCAGGAAGTGGAAAGAGCTGTGTAAGTGAAACAGCAGCAACGCTTAAACTTGGAAGCAGCACAGCACAAGGCACTACACAGCAGGCTTGGCACCAAAACAAACATGGTGATTGCTGAGCATTCTGATAATCAGAAGGAAGAGAGGGAACCAGTTTATAACATCAGACAGTTTAAATAATATTACTTTGTGGAAGTGCTGAGCACAGCTGAAAGGTAGCAAACATCTCTGCTAACTTAACAATTTCTGGTTCTCAGGGGACATAGACCGTAAATGGAAAACAACAACATTAAAACCAAACGTTAACGAGTGATGAAATCCTTACTTCCCAGCTCTAAAAATGACACCATCACATGAAAAAAACAGATGTTATAAATATAGAGAAGGGAAAGGCTCATTGCAAAACACTGCTTTAAACAGCACTGCCTAAATTCAGATCTTCAGAGTCCTTACTAAAAGTCACACACTTTTACAAATAAACTCTGCTACCTCAAAATAGGATGCCAAAGAAAATTCAGTTTGGGCGAGATACTACCTCCACTTGGATACAAGCTGTATGGCACAGAATTACATATTCCTGCCAGAAGACAGCACACGGGTCACTGGGTAAAAGTTAATTTAATGACTAAACAGCTCTCCCCAGAGTTTTGGGTACACTCACTGAGAACATTAACACAGAGCTGAAAGCCCAAACCACTACAGCTTTACCCTAGCTGGTTTTTTACCTCAACTTGGGAAAGCTGCTGCCTTTGAAAATACATCTTAAAGACAGAAACACGAAACCTTTAAAAGATTTCTCTATTCTTTCAAAAAGTTTGGAGATTGTGTCTCCCATTCAATGGAACACAACTTAGGAGTTTCTCTCATATTAAAATTACTCCATGCACAGCACAGAAAATGGGATTCTTCAACAGAAATACATACTTATATTGAGTAATACTACACAATCTTATCTTCTCTATAAGGACTTTCTATAAGGACTTAAAATTGAAACCTTTCTCAATGAAATGGAAACATGAGAAGAGCCTTTAAGAACTTAACTGAACTGGGCTCCCTTGCATACCTACTGCCTGTATCTTCATATCACTTAATTGCAATGGAAACAGCAATCTTTTTTTTTATTATTATTTTATTTAAGAGCTTCTTTCCTCCAACTGTCAGAGTAGCTTGCAGAGGAAGCATGCCTTGTCCAGCTTCATAGTGAAAAGGTCTTCACCAGTTTCCTAGTGAAGAATGACTCCAATGAAAGCCTTCCACTCCTCTGCTGCTGGCAAGCTGCCTAGACATGTGCCCAGTAGGACAAGCACCACACACTGCCCTCACAAGTACAGATTACTACCAACAGATCTCAGCCTGATCCATTTGAAGGGCTGAGTGTTAAGCTAGTAGTTGATCCCTCTTAAATCCAAAAGAAAGTTCTGCAGTGTTTCCTTTTATTCTGCAACATCTGCTCAGATTAGCAAACAAAAACATGTGTTAGAGAGCTCATATGACAGCTACATCTGTGCAGTTCTGAACGCCACATATGGTGTCTACAACAGTTGCAAGATGTTTTAACTCCATTGATGCTGGCTGTATCCTGAAACATTTGTTCTTCTTCAAAGTGCTGTTTCACAATATGTACCAAAGAGCAGCTGCAGCTGTTTTCTCATGCTTCAGTAAATGTAGGTAAGATGTCCAGTATTTAGGCTGACACCAAGTCTTAAAACTGCCTCTTCAGGACTTTAAATGGAAATATCCACACAACAATCATTTAAAACACAGCCAATCATTACCTAGGCTTCAACACTGACTATGGACTGTCACAGAAATAGATATGAAGCGTGATGACAACTAGGAGCTTTTGCCAATTAAACCTCATTAAGACAGAGGCAAGGTGCCATACTCATTCTGATTTACACAGAGTCACGTACAATGCCTGACACCAGAGCTCTTCAGCTTGGATTTTTATATCTAGCTATTATCACTTAATGTCTTCTAACTGACCTTCTTCTCCCTTTTGAAAATTTACAATTAAGTTTTAATTGCAGTGTGGCTTCTGAATTATTTGCAGCAAGTAATTATTTCTTTTAACTAAAAAAATGCAACCCAGACACAAACAAAGCTATTGAAGAAAATTTAACATCAAGTGTGATCAGCAGTTCTGAGCTGCCAGGAAATTGTACAAAAATCCCCCTTCAAATAAGGTATACGCCTCTGAAAATCAGTGTCCTACACAGAAACTTCTGGTGGCCAAGGTGAAAAATCAGGTCAAACACATGGTACACAGTTACGTAGAAGAAAATTAAGCAAGTGTGCAAGAGGAGCCTCAAACAAACTGTGATGAGAAGATGCTGCAACCCAGATCATCACTTTGTAAAGTTAAGCTGTAACAATGGCTTTGGTCAAGTTTATGCCAAGTCCTTTGCTGAGTCAGGGTCCATTACAGAGGCTCACTGACACGTGGATTAGGATTCTCAATAGCAGGTACAATTAGGTGTTTGAAGCACTATTACAAAGATGACAAAGACACAGAGGAGACATACCACTCTCTCTCAGAGAAAGGAGAGAAGATGTCAGTGCTAGAAAAGCTGTGGTAATAGCACCTGAAAAGGAAGCTTACAAGTTTTAATTAAACCTGCAAGACAATTAGAAAATACTAATGCTGTTATTTTGCATAGTTACTCAAATCTAACTGTTTTGGTCCAGCACAACCAATAAGCCTGTTAATGCACAGTATCTCTTCACCCAGATAGATAGGCTTTCCAGCAAGAAAACTACTGTTCGAGAAGAAATCCCTAGAAGAAGTTCTGCTTCACAAGCAAAGATGCAACTCTCTTTTTCCAGAAGATCTGGATCCAATATCTAACTGAAGTTTCAAAGTTAGGAGAGAACAAATTTACCATTAACAGACAGGAAGAACAGAAAACATCCTAAGAATGTGAGTCCTCTTTGCATTACGAAACTGAGAACATGGCTTGCTTCTGTGCATGAGAACAGCTCTTGACAGCAGAAAGAGGTCATCTGGGATGGAAAGTCTTTTGTAAAGCGTGACACTACTGAAGAAGGGGCAGAAAATAAGTCTGAGCTACCAAATAATTAACATACTGGAAAACTACCCAACCAGTTAAACACTTTCCCTCTATTCTGCCAAACTAACACACAGCTAATAGTCAGCACAGCTAACTTACCTTCAGTACAGCAATGTTGATTTCTGCCTGTTGAGTACAGGTGTTAAAGGCTTCAAACATTAAGTATTCTACATAACACTTTATTAAGTGTCAGTTACTAAAGGTCTTCTCCAGTTTTATTAGTCCTGTGTCCTTTGTAATTTCGTAAAGAACAATTTCCCCAACACTCACATTAGTTGATTTCTTCACTTTAGAGGCGTAAAATTAATTGTTTTAATAACACCTCTCACAAAAGTTCTTCCAGGAGGAGAGGCAGCACAGATGGTGAGCAAGTGTCCTTAGTATTTCCTAAGGACTGAGCACCTCTCATCTCTGCCAGAACCCACACTGAACTGCTGCCAGCTGAACAGCACTGTGAAACTCATGATCCTTGCCAGGTAAGTGGGTCACAGCGCCGTAAAATTTCCTGTGAATGGACACTGCTTCCTCCCCCACACTGAGCCACCATAGGGTATAGCTCACAACAACTACGCCCGGAATACTACAACAACAAAGAACACTGTGGGAGTCTGAAGGCCACAAATAAGAAGCTTCAGTACCCTCCCCCAAACACAACTTCCTTCACCTCAGACAACAAAAAACAATTGGAACAGCTCCAAACTAGCAGGGAATTAAATCAAGTTAACACCCACCTTTCTAGCTGGTTAACATGTCAAAGTTAAACAGGAAAAGAAAGGAAGTCACACCTTGGAAATGCTATTCCTATTCACAGCTATTGCTTTCTGTCATCTCCTGTGGACAGTCAAGGACACAAGCAAAGTAAAAACGTACCAACATCATCTCCTGCCTGAAAATCTGGCTGAAAAGTCCAGGCAGGCCAGCAGATAGCAAGTTCCTCCCCACTCTTAGCCTTTCATTGTATATGGTATTATTTGCCCAGAGAAGCTGCTGAATACCCTGCTCACTGTCAGAAATCCTGTGAGATCAGCCCAATTGCAGTTCCTTTCTCCTAAGATCAGAAAGTACCCTAGTGGTCAGATGACATCTGGTACGCAGGTAACTGAAAACTAGTTAACGCCAAGCTTTGATTACTGGCTATCATCACACAAGCAGTACTTACATCCAGCCCCACTGCTGGTGTGGTGCTTTGCAGCAAGGGTTTAGTCACTGCGATTTTGCCACTTGTTGAGCCATTTCCAGCAGTCGGAGGCAATGCATTCACAGTGTGATTGTGAAGCTGGGTGGACCCTCCAGTGACAGCAATGACTGGCTGGGAGGCAGGAAGCACCCCAGAAGCCTGCAGCTGTAGCACTGCAGGTTGGGGTAGCACCACTGACTGACCTAGAACACAAGAACAAACATGAGTGCTTAGCATATCACGTGAAATAGATTTGTATGTGATCCATTTATAGGGCAATACTGATAAAATAGGTAGGGTGTCTCACTCCACTGATCCACACTACTCATCTTCAGCATTAGTATACACCACAGGGAAAAAGAAAAAAAAAAGTCTCAAAAGAAGTTTGCATAGCTCTTAACCCATCCTGCAAACCAAAACCATAACTATTCAAGAAATCCATCACATGAATCTCTCTCCCAAAACCTAATGGCTCTACAAATTTAATTAAAAAAAATCAACACCTTTTAGAAACATTACTCCTTTTAGTATTGCTAATGCCTGAAGCACACAAAGCAACTTTTTCAAAGAACCTCATCAGTTCACCCTAATACTTCTCCCTTTTGTTCACCTCTGTTATACTGCTGTGTTCAGAGGAAGTGTTACTACACAGAAGTGACTCATTCTCAAAAAAAACAAACAACAGAACAGGAAAGAACAAAGTTACAGCTCCAAAACATAAGTTAATGCCTCAACTCACACTAAGACAAGACCAAGTTGTAGGAAAAAAAAGTACTGTGTATATTAGTAACATTGTGCACAAATTGAACAGAGCTTAAAGAAAAGCAAGCAGAAGAAATGAGGTAATTTTCAAAGAGCTTTGAAATGGAATTAAGAACACTCACATCCAAGAAATTTCAGTCCAAGAACTACATTTAACTCAAGCAGGTGCTCGAGTAATATTTTCTTGCATGAAAGCACATGAACATCTCTTTAATCCTTTGTAACAAGATGACCTGGCTGCCTTTTAGAAGCAGCACATTCCAGCTGACATTCCAATCAATATGCATGACTCCGTATTACAACACTTAGCCAGCTTTCTGGAAGATGAAGTCATTTACCAAGTGCTCCAAGGTCTTATGTCTGAGGTGTAGGATTAGGTCTCCTTATTCTCCTTATTGCAGAGATGATCTTAAAAGGCATAGTAAGTTAGCACTACCCTATTTAAGAACTTAAAATGGTAAATTTGAGATACTTTTGACAGTTGTTTTTTTTTTTTAATGTGTAGAACATGTGCTGGTCTAATACAGTGCTTTCTTCTTCTAAGCTTTCATGAAAGAGACTATAAAAGTATAATTCTTCACAGTCCTTGAAATTAATAACACATTTTAATCTGCTACACGCAGGGGATTTTTAATAATGAAAAAAATTCCCATGGTTTTTGTGATAGAAATAGCATGAAAGAATTTTTAAACACACCGTCAAAGTAAATACACCGTATGGAAATACATTTCCAACAGTTCTTTCTCTCTTGTGTCTCACAGAAGCTACTCTCAGGGAAAAGAAGCTGATCTTCATCGTACTGTATTTATAAAAAAAGAAACTGTACCTTCAACATCCCTTATTCCAGATGGTATTTTATCAGCTGGAACATCAGACAGAGTAAGAATTAGGTCACGCTGACTGCACTGACCTGTGTTTTAAGTAGTCTAACAATTTTAGGCATGTTGCAACAAATGTCAGCCTCTCCAGCTATGGCTTAGTTCCTAATGGATGAGCAATTAGTAAGAAAGACATATTTTACACTACTGTAATAGTTTCTAGACACTTTCAGTGAATGCATTTATCTCCTTTCCTTTCCAGCCAAAGCCTGTGCAGTCAATTGTAAGAACCTACAGCCATCAGCTGGTGAAACAAAGCAACTGCATCTATTTCTGTAATGCAAATAATGCTCCTGCACTCTTGGCAGAAAAATAAATAAATAATGCCTGGGATTCTGAAAAGAAGACTCAGGTTTAAATAAATTAGTTACAGAGTAACAGGAGGAATGAGAACATATGCATGGACAGGAAATTATTTCCCTTACTATCACCAGCTTACAGCTTAAAGGAAATACTCTAACTGCTAACACTATTCTCGCAGTTCTCAGCAGATTTTGTAACATCTTAGTTAAAGCCATAAATTCATGTTTCATATGAGTGAAAACAGGTTATCACTCCTTCCCAAGCTTTCAAGATTCATCCAGCCATCCTAACTGGCTCTGTTGATCTTTTGGTTAAAACAGAGTACAACTGGATTAACCTAACCACTTGCTAATCACAAGTGAAGCTGAGCAAAAGATCCCTAAAGATCCACTCAGATCAGCAGCTTTATCTCCGTGACTCCTAATGCTGAGGATAGTCATTTTTACCATATTTGCGTTTATTCCACACAATGCTCAGGTAACTGCTGTTTTTCACACACCTACATAAGAGAGAACTGAATCCATTTTCTCAGCATAAAGCTTTTTAGGTAAAGCACACACCATCCTCATTTTAATACTACCCCTCCCGTTTCACCTGCCAAATGTACTTCAGTCTAGGGACTATCCCAAACAGACAGAGTTTACCACCAGGTCCTGGCTCCACGATGGGAATTCACCTACCTTTAGGAGGTGCTGGCTGGATGTTAACAACTGGCTGATGCTTCGGCAGTGGCACAAGTGTTGGAAGTGTCTGAATAATGATGGTTTTAGCTGGGATGGCAATGTTAGCCTGAGCCTCAGGTACAGCAGGCAAAAGAGGTTTGGGTTGTATCGATGGCCTAGATGCTGTTTGACCACACTTCTTCAGAGTCTTCACAGAATTAGTTGCTAGGAAAAGAGACAGAGTTGGATCAGAAGCTCTAAATTGAAAAATTTCAGTAGTGATAACACAGCCTTTGATATGTTTCATTATCCATCTATATCTGTTAAAATTGATGAAACCACAGCAGTGAAATCTAAGCAACTCATTCTCTCGTACCAGACCGAGAAGCGACGCCAACAACTGGCTTTTTCCCTGCATCTCCTTCAGGGGATGCAGGACTTCTGGAGCTCTTGCAGTAGAGGGAAATAGGAGACATCTGGGAACTACAGCTGAAGTCCACATCATCCTGCAAACAGAAAGTAGATGAGATTACTGCTTCAGAAACAGATAAAAGCTGCTACTGGAAATTCAGTGTACAACTGTCTCTTATCATAGGTGTTGCTACTGAAGGAAATAGGAGAAAGGTTTTTTTCTGCTATCTTATTCTGGTCAGTGACAAGTACCACTGACAACCAAAGAAGTACCACTCCATACCAGGAGAATTAAAGGGGGGCAGAGATCTGCAACTGCTAGACTCAGATGCCTTTAGAAGGTATTTTGTTTGGCAAACAGGCCAATAAACACAACTGAGCAAATAGAACTGAACATAACTTTTTAGGTATGGATTACAATAGGAGAAGAGGGAAAACATTACTGAAGGCAAGTTGTTTTTGCAAGAGTTGGAAAAATCAATTGTTTCCTCTTATGCTATGAAGTTAACCAAGTAGCTAAATTAATGGGTTTTTTTGGTTTGTTTGTCTCAGCAGGTCTGAATTAATCTTGCTATCTGTGTTACATGGAGGTTTCTGCATACAGGCACATTCTGCACTGGAGAGTCCACAGATGATGGAGAAGGGACCGAACAAGTTGAAGGGACTGGTGACAAGGGCTCCGTCTTCACATTTGTATCTGCAAGACATAGACAACAAATCTTTTTCGTGCAAGTCTTCAACAAGGGAAAAAAAAAACAAAAAACAAAAAATCAGTAAAGAACATCATTCTACTCCAGATATTTAATTCCCAAAGCTAGACAGCTGTGAGACTAAAGATATTTAGATTGCAGGGCAACTCCTACCAGCTGTACCCATCATACAGAAACACAGTACAACTTCTCACCATAGGAGAAGATCAAATAGTTTCACAAAGATTACCACTACCATAAAGCTGTAACAGCTCACCCTTGTGGAGCAGGATGGAATTGTCATACCTGCAAAATTCAGCTAGTAAGTTACCTGAGTAAGTGTGGCTTGCAATATTCCAAAGGTCTGAGTCCCAAGACATCAAATCCAAGTCAAAATGAAAGTTATACAGATCATTTTCCTGAAATGACTGTTCAGAAAGAGAAACAAGATCAGAAGACAATATACATTAAGACCATCGGCTGTTATGTTCTCATGCTTCTGGACAAGCAAAGGGACTATCACCTCAGTTGCCTTAATGCACACAGTGATAATAGCCCTGAGGGGGGCATTCTCAACTGAAATATATGAAACAAGGCTTCTTTTTAAAGCTTGGAGCTGTAGGATAAGAGCATTTCTGAGTACCATTAATTACTGTCCTGTTGTCAATAATTTGTAAAGCAAAAGTTCTAAGTGTAGTCAATGAACCTTGAATAAATTACAGGATTGGAGCCTTGTTGCCATCACCCTCCTTCACCTTCACTTATAAATCTTCACAAAGATTAATGCTCTTCCATCCTCAGATCTCAAAGCACTTTATAGATGAAAGTAGTGTCAGCATCAGTTTAACAAGAGAATGACAGATCCAAGGAGTGATTTGCTCAGGAACATACTGACCATCTTAGAGATGAATCACGCCCCTCTACACTTGAATAAACTGACATCACCACCTTCTAAAACCAGAGACACCAGCTTCACTATCCAACAGAAAAAAGAGGAGACTGAAATCACCTCCTACACATCAGTTATTGTACAGCCTTTGAGACAACGATTAGTTTTTCACTTCACATTTTTCTGCTGCTAAGCCTCAGTTTTCTAACAAAACCTAACATTTCTATGAGCACTGGCATGAAAAACAGACTGCTCTCTAATGTTATATGATCAGTTTATATAAATACACAGCTAAGATCTTCTTGCTAAAACCTTTTCTGCAAACATGCCTTCCTTTAAATTCTCATCTTGCCTCATAAAGGGTGGCTCAGAAAGAAAGTCTGCAGACTACGCAGGAATTGGCATTAGCAGGCAAGGATGAAGAAAAAGCCAATCAGAGCATGCTTATAGAAGGAATGAGCAGAAGCCACAGCCTGAGCTGTGCAGTAAGAGTCTCCCACACCTAACTAACACTAGCATGGTGATGGGTGATGTCTTGGCCGTGTACAATCCAGCAGTTCTCACATTTTGTCCAGCGCCTGCCCTAAAACTCCTGTAGGAATGCTCAGATCACCTGGGGCTGATGCAGGATAGCGCACGGGTTGTGCCACCTGTGTGCTAGCCACGTAGGACAAAGGGAAGACAGGAGGAGGCACAGAGTGGAGAATTTACGAGGCAAACGTCCTGGGACAGAACGAGGAGGAGGTGTGAGCAGACACTGAAAAGCACAGGGCTTAATGCGCTGCGTTGCAATAAGGGTTTAATAGAAAGTGCTAAAACACATAAGCACATGCCTTTAGATGGACTTCCAAACCAACCGCAGTGCCGCTGACGGTTCACGGAGAGACGGGCAGTCCCACCCCCGCGCCGGCGCGCCCAGCCCCCGCCCAGCCCTCAGATGCCCGTGACGCCTTCCAGCCACCACCACACGGCCCCAGCGTGCCGCTCTCCGCGGGCCCCAGCGCCCCGTCCCGCCGGTACTCACGTCGGGCTCGTCCTTCGGGGCGCGCCGCGACTCCGCAGCTCCGAGCAGCTCGCCCAGCTCCTCGCCCAGCACCGTCTCTGCGGGGAGATAGCGGCCTCAGCACCCGCTGCGGAGCAGGGAGCCGAGCCCGGCCCGGTCGCAGATCCGTCCTGCTCCCGTCCCCGCCGCACTTACCCCAGTCGAGGCCGCCCCCCGCCGCCGGCAGGAGCCCCGCGGGCTCCCACTCAGCCTTCGCCGCCGCCATTGCTTCCGGCTTCCTAATCTCGCACACGTCTCCTTCCGGTAGAAGCCCCGCCCCCTACGGCGGCGGCGGAGGAACAATCTTCTCCCTCCCCCGTCTCCCAACAAGAGCGCACGCGGACTTCTGTCGAGGGCGGAGATGTTTATTGAGAGCACGCTGGCGCTGGCCCGGCCCCAGCAGCAGGCTGGGAAAGAGAGGGAGCTACAGTCCGCGTTTCCGTGCCGCTGTTGCTCTTGAGAGGCTTTGCCCACGCGTGGGTACAGGCTGGAGTGGGCACAGAGCGGTGCAGTCCCAGCCCCTGAGCGCAGCTTCAGGTCAGCAGGCAGCAAAGGGCTGCAGGGCAAGGTGTGAGGTACTGTCAGGACCTGGTGCTGGCAGGGACGCTGCTCCTGGCTCAGCTTGGCCTGCAGTGAGATGGGAGAAGCGACCTAAGTGAGGTGGCTGGGCGTGCCCTCCCTGAGCTTCTCCACCCATCGCCAGTGCACCAGGTGGAGATAAGCCCCCAAGCTGCTGGATTTTTCGTGCACACCTTCCAGTGTGCTGCAAGCGCTGCACTGCATTCACCTTACAAGGTGGAATCGTAGGCTGCGTTGGTGAAGATGCCCGGTGCTCCTAGGTCACTGGGAAAAAACATAAAGAGTGTCAACGTGAGGGAAAAAAAGAGCAAGGATACATTACGCTGGCACGAGGAAAGCACTCATGTCTTAGCCATTTCTCCCCAGGGGCTGCACCCTGCAGGAGCTACAGAACCCTTGTCTTTTGAAGCACACTAGTTGCCACAGCCTCATTAGCCCCCAGCTATGCTCCTACTGCTGTAAAAATATGCAGATAGAGGCGACAGGGTAGTAGGGGGGTGACTGCAGTGCTATCATCCACTTGTCTGCAGATGGAGACCCTCCTGTCAAGTACAGATCTTACCTGGTGGGGTTCAGGAGCTTCTTCTTCTCTTCTGAGGGTGGTGTTAAGTGTCCACAGAGAGTGCAGATAGAAAAGAAAGAATCAGATCTTTTTTATGAGGGGCCTGAGAGGCAGCAGCAAGATTTGACAAACCAAAACAAATTTGACAAGCGTGAAATGGAATGGGGTTGCTGGGACAATTGCCTTTTGCCCCTTCAGCAATGAAGGTGTTTCTCTGGCTTTGCCCTCAAGTCTGGTGGCTGCTGCTCTCTCTCAGTGGGACCCAGGGCCAAGGAGGTGCTGCTGGGCTGGACCAATGCACAGCACACAGGACATGGACTGAGGCAGCCACATCTATAAACTCTTTTGATTGACCCACTTGCCTTGGGGCTCCATAACCACCTTGTCTGAAAGTCCCTAGCCAAAGCACCCATCAGCTGCAGGTGTTTCTGTACCTCTGTCGCTGAGCTGCTTGGCAAGTAAAGCAATGAGTGTTCCAGTGAGCACAAGGCCAGCTACTGCCAGAGCACTGGTGCTGGTGTAAACCAGAACTTGTTTCAAAAAGGCAGCAGAATCCTCTGAAAAAGACACACAAACACTCAGGTTGTTATCACAGGGATTCCACAGTGGCAAAATTGCTGGGTGCCTTCTCCACCGTCAAGACATACTGCAGGAGGCTGGGAAGCACAGCCCCACCATACCTTCGCAGACTGGGGGACGCCTGGTCCAGTTCCCTGTGGTTGCACACCTGAGCACCTCTGCTCCCATCTGCATAAACCCATCCTTGCAGGAAAAGGTGCAAGTGGAGTTGAACGTGAAGTTCCCATGTGGATGAGAGCAGTTGAGATGGCCGTGGCTGGGGGCATCCAGCACTGGACAGCTGATGGCTGCAGGTAGAGCACAGCAACAACACTGATGAGACAGAATTGTTGGCAGTGGAATGAGGGTGCATGGGCTAGGGAGCTGGGGATCAGCTGCCATGAGCTGGGGTGCTAAGGGAAAAGGGGGAAAAGTAATCCGCTAGTGCAGAGCAGTGGGTACTGTGCTGGCAATGCCATGGCAGTTCTCAGAAGAACTGGAGATTTCAGAAGGTCTTCTTCCTCATGGTGCTGTATATCCACTGTGCATAGCCCTACTGGGGTCACAGAAAGCATCAGGATAAAGGCAGTGAGGCACGGTCTACATTACTGCATCCATACACAGCTCCATTCCACTACCACTGCTTGAGCACACAAGGCTCAGTTCCTCTGTCTCACAGAGGGAGACTAGGGACGGATCCTGGGAAAGGGGCAACTCTTCACCAGGGTATATGATCCAGAAGCTGATGTGACCACCACAGCTCTACCTTGGCATTGTGAGGTGTCCCCAGTCCAGGTTCCAGTGGCCGTGCACTCACGGCTCTGTGGCCCGATCAGCACAAACCCTGGCTGGCAGGAGAAGTCACATGTGGAGCCAAAGGTGAAGTTCTCATAGAGATGAGAGCAGTTCAGCTCACCATGCTTTGGAGCACTAAGCAATGAGCAGGTGATGGCTGAAAAGGAAAAGAAGCACACCTCAAGCCAGAGTCAGGGAACTGTGAGGCTTCGTCCTTGGGATGAGAGGCCCAAGAACATCCGAAGGTGAAATCCAGGTCAAAGACACCTATAACAGCAGCTCTACCTTTGCACTCTGGGATGTCCCCAGTCCATGTCCCCATGGCTGAGCAGTCTTGGCTCTCTGGCCCTGTGAGCTCAAACCCTGGCTGGCAGGAGAAGTCACATGTGGAGCCAAAAGTAAAGTTGCCATGGAGATGGGAGCAGTTCAGCTCTCCGTGCTGTGGAGCTCTGAGCACTGGGCAGGTGACAGCTGCAGAAGAAAGAGCCACACCTCAAGCAGAAGCCAGGTTACTGTGGGGTTGAACTGCTGGGACCAAGAGGCTGAAGAACATCCTAGTGTCATCCCAAAGCTCTAGCGGCAGCTCTACCTTTGCATCGTGGAATGTCTCCAGTCCAGTTCCCTGTGGCCGTGCACTCACGACTCTGTGACCCCATGAGCTCAAACCCTGACTGGCAGGAGAAGTCACACACAGAGCGAAAGGTGAAGTTCCCGTGGAGGTGGGAGCAGTTCAGCTCTCCGTGCTGTGGAGCTCTGAGCACTGGGCAGGTAACAGCTGCAGAAGAAAGAGCCATACCTCAAGCAGAAACCAGGTTACTGTGGGCTTGAACTGATGAGACCAAGAGGATGAAGAACATCCTAAGGTCATCCCCATACCAGCGACACCCCAGACTCTGGCAGCAGCTCTACCTTTACATCGTGGAGTGTCCTTGCTCCAGGTCCCCATAGCTGTGCACTCACGTCTCTCTGGCCCCATAAGATCAAACCCTGGCTGGCAGGAGTAGTCGCATGTGGAGCCAAAAGTGAAGTTCCCATGGAGGTGGGAGCAGTCCAGGTCTCCATACTCTGGAGCATCAAGCACTGGACAAGTGATGGCTACAGGAAAAGAGATACACCTCAAGCAGGAACCAGGTTACTGTAGGGTTGCATTGTTGGGACCAAGAGGACAAAGAACATCCTAATGTAATCCCCATACCAGCAACACCCCAGACTCTGGCAGCAGCCCTACCTTTGCATTGTGGAATGTCTTTGCTCCAGGTCCCCATAGCTGTGCACTCACGGCTCTCTGGTCCTATGAGCTCAAACCCTGGCTGGCAGGAGTAGTCACATGTGGAACCAAAAGTGAAGTTCCCATGGAGATGGGAGCAGTTCAGCTCTCCATACTCTGGAGCACTGAGCACCAGGCAGGTGACAGCTGCAAGGAGAGCAGGTCTCAGGGCAGATCCTGCCCATGCTGGCAGGAGCACATCTCCAGGTCTGGAAATGGGGCACCCGGAAGTTCTGGATCAGTGCTGATTGTGCCTGCTAGATGCAAGGGGCTGTGTCCTGGTCTCAAAGAATATTAATGCCTGGACAGGATGGTGCTATCAGATCCAGTCACTTGTTCTGCAGGGCTGTCAGTGCACACCCTGTGAGGCGGCAGTGGGGGACAGGATTTTCACTACTGGGATAGGATGGCAGGACATCAGTGATGTGCCAGCATGTGTCAGAGTATCAAGAGTGCACAGAACAGCATGACATAGCTGGGAGCCGCCTTGTGGATGCAGACATAAGGCAAGCTGGGGACATGGCCCTCATCCTGAAAGCTCAGGGCTGATATGATGCAGTGGTACTGCAGGCACCAGCACTGTCAGCAGTTGTGCAGGGGAACACTGGTGAGAATCATGGGCTTGTGAATGCTTGTGGTGGCAGAGTTGCTGCAGTGACAACTGGCAGAGGCTGAGGACAGCACAGGGCAGCCCTGTGGTAATGCCAGTGACACTGTGATCTCTAGCATCAGCTCTACCTTGGCATCGTGAGGTGTCCCCAGTCCAGGTTCTTGTAGCCATGCACTCACGGCTATGTGGTCCAATCAGCACAAACCCTGGCTGGCAGGAGAAGTCACATGTGGAGCCAAAGGTGAAGTTCCCATGGAGGTGGGAGCAGTTCAGCTCTCCATACTCTGGAGCGCTGAGCACTGGGCAGCTGATGGCTGAAAAGGAAAAGAACATCTCAAGCAGAAGCCAGGGAGCTGCAAGGCTCAGCTGTTGGGATGAGAAGACTAATGCTGCTGAGAACATCCCAGGGCTGTTCTCAGGCCAGTGACATCTTTACCTTTGCACTGTGGAATGTCCCCAGTCCAGGTCCCCATAGCTGTGCACTCACGGCTCTCTGACCCCATAAGATCAAACCCTGACTGGCAGGAGAAGTCACAAATGGAGCCAAAAGTGAAGATCCCATGGAGGTGGGAGCAGTTCAGCTCTCCATGCTCTGGAGCGCTGAGCACTGGGCAGCTGATGGCTGAAAAGGAAAAGAACATCTCAAGCAGAAGCCAGGTTACTGTGGGGTTGAACTGCTGGGACCAAGAAGCTGAAGAACATCCTAGTGTCATCCAAAAGCACACTGGGATGACAGCAGTTCTACCTGTGCATCGTGAAGTGTCTCCAGTCCAGTTCCCTGTTGCCATGCACTCACGGCTCTCTGGTCCTATGAGCTCAAACCCTGGCTGGCAGGAGAAGTCACATGTGGAGCCAAAAGTGAAGCTCTCATGCAGGTGGGAGCAGCTCAGCTCTCCATGTTCTGGAGCACTGAGTACTGGGCAGCTGATGGCTGAAAAGGAAAAAAACATCTCAAGCAGAAGCCAGGGAGCTGCAAGGCTCAGCTGTTGGGATGAGAAGACTAATGCTGCTGAGAACATCCCAGGGGTGATCTCAGGCTAGTGACATCTTTACCAGCAGCTCTACCTTTGCACTCTGGGATGTCCCCAGTCCATGTCCCCATGGCTGAGCAGTCTTGGCTCTCTGGCCCTGTGAGCTCAAACCCTGGCTGGCAGGAGAAGTCACATGTGGAGCCAAAAGTAAAGTTGCCATGGAGATGGGAGCAGTTCAGCTCTCCGTGCTGTGGAGCTCTGAGCACTGGGCAGGTGACAGCTGCAGAAGAAAGAGCCACACCTCAAGCAGAAGCCAGGTTACTGTGGGGTTGAACTGCTGGGACCAAGAGGCTGAAGAACATCCTAGTGTCATCCCAAAGCTCTAGCGGCAGCTCTACCTTTGCATCGTGGAATGTCTCCAGTCCAGTTCCCTGTGGCCGTGCACTCACGACTCTGTGACCCCATGAGCTCAAACCCTGACTGGCAGGAGAAGTCACACACGGAGCGAAAGGTGAAGTTCCCATGGAGGTGGGAGCAGTTCAGCTCTCCGTGCTGTGGAGCTCTGAGCACTGGGCAGGTGACAACTGCAAGAGGAGAACAGGTATCAGGGCAGGATTTGGGTGGAACTAAATCCAGGGATTAGTGCTTAATGCCAACCTAATAAACCCAAATTTGTGGCAGCATGTTTTTGATCTACCTTTCTTACCTCTACACCAGATGGCAAACCATACCTCCTTACTCACAGTTGGTACAGTGATTTTTGCTCCACATCAGAAGCAGTCGCTGCTGTCCCAGGACATGGTTTATACGTGACACTCTCTGGTTCACAGCCCCATGGCAAAGGACCATGGGCACCTTACACAGAGCCTGTTTCCCTACAGGATTCCCACTTCCCAACCCAGCACCCAGGCACACTGACTCTATCTTTGCAGTGAGGCAGGCGCTCTGACTAGGCCCCCTCAGCTGTGCCCCACAGCCTCTTTGATCCCATTCTCTCAAAGCCCTTCTGGCAGGAGAAGGTGCACATGATGTGTAATACAAAGGCTCCGTTTGGGTGGGGGCAGTTGACCCAGCTTCTTTCAGGATCCACCACTGCAGGACAGGTTATGGCTACAACCAGACACAGGCAGAGCTGGTGAAGATGGGGTGAGCACAGCCATCCCGTCCCATGTCCCTGTAGTGCCCAGGGCTTGTCCAACCTTGCCACAGCCAGTTCGGTGTTGGAGTAAACCCAATTGGCAAAGCTTGCTAACACAGCTCTGTTATCAGAATTGGCAACCAAGTCAACCAATTTTTTGCAGAAAAGAAAAATCCATCATATAACAAGCAGAAAACAAACAAACAAACAAACAAACAAAAACCAACAACAACCGGAGCTGTGCTCTGGAAAACCAGCTGTGGGAACTTGGAAAGCTAGGAGCAGGAAAGGTCAGGGCAACTTGCTGGATGGTGCATGGGGGAACTTCCACATAACTGACATCATGTCAGCTCTTGGTGCCTGCTCCCTTAGCTGCAGAAATCACTGGACCACAGGCTTACCCAGCACTGCCTCACTGACAGTGCTAATGGCAAGGCAACCTGCTAGTTTTAAAAATGTATGTACTGCTGGGCTCTCCATTCAGGAGACCCTTTGTGTCCCATACCTGCACCTGGTCTCAACTTGTCACACACACATTGGGTATTACACAAAACAGATGGAGCATGGCTCCACGCAAACCCCAACCTAAAATAGCTCAGTGGCTTTGGGACACCAGCAGAGCAGCTACAAGCCCTCAAGATGCCAACAGGAAGACTTTCTCTGCATAACACACCACAGCTCAGTCCTTTTGTGGCTTTCTCCCCGCAGTGGTTTCCTGCCTGCCCTGTTCCTCCTCATCTCACTGCCTCTTGTCCCACTACTCAACCCTGCCAGGGTGCACCCTTCCCCCAGCCATGTGACAGCTCCTCTGCCTCAAGTCCTTCTGAAGTGCTGAGCACCTTCCCAAGGAGCAGTCAGTGCCTCTAGGATGATGGAGGTGCTAGGACACCAGTTCTGCCTCAATACAAACAGGGAGTGAGCATCAGCTTGTGGGAAGTTGCAGTGGTTTGCTGCATCTACACACCAGAACCCACTGTGGGAGTGATGCTGGGCATCAGTGCTGCACTTCAGAGCCCCAGTCCATGGCAGCCCTGTCTAGGCACGTGGAGGTCTCTGCTGTCTACTGCTGCTCATCCAGGCACCGCAGCTCATCCACACCTCACTATTCAAACCCTCATGGGAACCAGAAGGTGCAGGTGAAGTTTTAACTGAAGTCTCCAAAGGGATGGCTACAGTTCACGTATGCTCTTCTGGACTCGAGCATGGGGCACTGCATGGCTGGGAGAGACATGGCCACAGCCTGTCTGCAGCATGACAGACCTGTGTGCTTCTCTGGGGTGCAAGCTCTCCAACAAGAATAGAGGGGACTTTGTAGGATATACAGCCCCATGTACCATTCAGGACCTCGGCCCCAAGCAGAGCCTGCTGGGTACTCACCATTCTCACAGTTGTCCCCTATGAAGCCAGGGTGGCACTCACACTTGTAGCTCTGGATGGTCTCTACACAGTCGCCATGCAGGCCGCAGAGCAGGGGCTGGCAGGAGGCTGTGCACATTGACCATGATCAAGGGGTGCCCTGCCGTGCTCCCAGCCCTGCCCATGTTCTCATCACTCACCCGTGTAGCACAGTGCCTTCTTCTTCTTCGTACAAGGTTCATCGTTCCACTTGCCTGCCTCTGGCTGCCGCTTGATGTAGATCTCCACACAGTCCTGGTTGAACTGGCGGTTGTTGGGCTCCCTGGTGGCCCAGTTGGCTGCCTCCTCTGTCAGCACCTTCTTGGTGCCCACCCAGGTCCAAGTGCCTTGCACCTTGCGGATGCCGATCCAATAGTACCGCCTATGGTAGGGCAGGGTGTGATTGAGGTACTCAATCTCCTCCTTGTTCTGGATGGCCACCAGGTCAGTGAAGAAGGTCTTGCAGTAGCTCCTGGCGTCATCCCAATTGTAGTCCTCCTTGCTGTAGTTGTACGTCCAGGCCCCAACCTGCATCACTATGCCTGAGGAAGAGGATATGGTCTGGGATTGCTGCAGGAAGACAGGGCTGGGGACAGGGTCGGTGGGGACATGAGGCTGGCAACAGGGCCAAGAGCCACCAGAAACCAGAGGGGAAAAAATGGGGGAAGCATGGATAAGAACAGAGCTCAAAGAGGATGCAAGGAGATGTGTAAGGATCCAGCACAGCAGAACGAGACATGGTGGGGCAGAGTGGCAGCACAGAAATGAGGAAGGTGGAGAAGAGCTGGGGCTCCCCTCCCCACAAAGATGTCTCAAGGAGTTCCTTAAAACACATTTCCTTCTACAAATGCAACATTGTTCCATATGTGTGGTTTTGTTGTTTGGTTGTTTGTTTTCCCTTCTTTATTTGATTTAAAGTTCTACAGGAGGGTCAGTTTTGCACAAGAAAGTAAACCAAGCGTGCTCCCATACCCAAAAGTATCTTTATGCCATGCTGCATCCCTGATCCAGAGGTGGCCCAAAGAGTTGCAGACCATTGCAAAACATAGCCTTGCAGAAAGCAGTTCATGTCCTGGCCATGCCCACCAGGCAAGGCAAAGCCCAGATTAACTGGAACCCACACCCAGAAGTGGAAGGCACTTTGATGAAATACTGCTTCTGTTTCATACCACAACTTGATGTAATCGAGAAGTTTTTGCTACAGAAAAAGCTTCCTCTCTTCTCCCTAGAAGCAGGTATGCCCACAGCTGCAGAAAGCAGCCCAAAAACAAGGCAGGGAACGAAGTCACTCCAAACAACAGGTCTGGGGAGAATACATCTTAGACTTTCATCATGAAGGCAAAGGTCTGGGCATTGCAGATTAAATGCAAATACAGGGCTTCACTAACCTAACTAGAGCTCTAATTAGGAGAGTTATTATACATTTTCCTATGAAAAATCCCTACAATTTGTCTGGTTTTCCTTGTGGAAGATCCAGCTACCCACTTTGTTAAACAAAAACAAGAAAAAGGTGCTATCCGACAGCAGCCCAGCTCCTCACTTCCTACGGGTTCCCACGGCACAAGCTCAGGGCAACCACTAGTACCCTTCCCTGGCCCCCACCACCTCCCCTAAGAATCCCAAGGAAGACCAGGCCCCAGGAAAGACAAGGGAGCACATCTACAACCTACCTGTCCTCCAGGGACTCTACTACCTCATTCTTCCAGCTCCTGCAGCCCCATGTGCTCAGCCTTGTCTCATCTCTCCCCACTCACCTGAGCTGAGCCCTACCTGGGTTCCATTAGCAACCCTGGCAGCCCCCAGTGCCACCTGCCCTGTGCAGCTGGGCACAGTGCTCGCAACCCTCAAGGTGCATTTATATTTTCTTTTTCCTTGCAAACCGAAATCTCAGGCTCCTCCTGACACTTCTGCTTTTGCCTCTGCTCTTGAGCTGATTTGTGAAAGGTCTTTTGTAAACCGACCCAGACCACACAGGATTTCTAGGACAGAGCAGATTCCTTGCCCCATGCAGTGTCAGTGTGTAAAGGAAATACCCTGTGTCTGCAGGGCCCTCAAAATAACTCCACTGCCCTTCTCTGGTTTCCCATTCCCTCAGGGTCACAGTGGGCACCTTACCCCATGTGAAGGCAGCGATGCCCAGGCAGCAGACACCACGAGAGCTGAGAGCCCACATCCTCCGAGTGCAGTGCTGTCCCACAGTAGTGCCCTGCGTGTCAGGGAGAGGGGCATGAGCATGCATCCTTGCCAGCTGCAAAGTACCCACCCACAGCTCTCCCTGTCCCCTACCAGAGCAGACCCCAGCTGTCCCCACAGGAAGGAGCAGGCGGACATACCACACCGGTGCTGCAGGGTGCCCGCTGTGCCTGGCCCTTGCCCTGGGCTGGCAGCTTTGCTCACACTTCCTGCAAGCCACAGAGCATCGCTCCCTCCCCTCAGCTTCTTCCCCTCCTGACCCAGCCCTGCTGCCAGCCCGCATCCTGCCCCGCTGCACTCCCCACTTCCAGGAACCTGCTGCCAGCTGGGGACTGAGACCACAGCGAGGGGCCAGCCCGGTGCGTGGCCACCCAGAGCCCTCTGACCCACCATGTCAGTGGCAGCAGCGATGAGAAGACGGAGCAGGACGAGGTGTGTGGATCTGCACCAGGCAGACCACGAGCATGGTGCGTGGCTCCCGGATCCTGTCATGTACCACTCAAGACCAGTCAGTTACACAATGTATTTTCCTGTTTCTGGTTTTTAAATCTTTAAGAGAAAGGTCCAAAAAACAGGACAGAGGAACTTCCCCCCATTAAATGTCGTTTATGAACTCCTACCGATGCTTCAGGAAGGTGTCCCATTGTGCACGCTTCTTTGCATCACCATAAATCTATTTTTACACATATTCAACTTCTAAGTAATATCATTTTGGCAGTGTTTTCTGTGGGAATTGCTCTGCTCACTTCCAGCTTAAGCCAAGGTGGAAGCCCTTCAGGTCACATGCACGTTCCATTTCCAGATAAATCAACGATGCTCCAGTGGGACTCACGCAACACAAAAGGAGGAACCCACCCACAAAATCCATAACTCATTACATGACTTTCTACTTGGCTAATGTAAATGAAATTCTGTTCCCGTCCTTTGTCATTATCCTTGCAAAGTATTCCACTGCAATCCTCCCTCTTTCTGGAACCGCTGCAGCTTAGCCTGTGCATGCAGTAACCCAGCTTCTCTGCCAGCTCCTGTGCAGAAAGTGTTGTTTGGGGCAGGGAATGACATCCCAGTGGGCAGAGAGGCTGAGGAGTGGCTGCTGGGCAGGGGGACACCGTGGGAAGCCATGGTCTCCTGAGAAGGACGAAGCTGCTGCTGCGCTAGGACAGTCAGAGTTGTGTTGCTGGGTGCTTGGCCCCAGGGGAGGGCAGGAGGAAAATGGGTTGTGCCCCTGCTGGTTTCACTTCTGCTGGCACAGGGCAACGTGGGGTAGAACAATAGAAAAGATATATTCTCAGCTTTATTTTTGTCACTACAAATAGACTCTGGTGCTGTTTTCAAAGCAGAAGTGAGCTGGCTGAGACCTGAGGGCCACCACTGCAAGGGGCAGGACACAGCCTCGTAGCCAGGGCTGGTGCTTTGCTGATACAGGAGAGGGCTACATGTGGCAGAGGGGAATAAGGACTGGAAGCAGTTCTGCAGCTCTCCTGGGAGCTAGATAATCGTGGGGTAATCCTGTTTTGCACTGCTGATGGCTTCCAGGGCCAGCTCCTGGGCAGGCATTGGCATGCTGCTGGGCACATGATCCTCACACGGATCCTGCAGGCCCCTCCAACACTGCGAGGCTGAGTGGGATGCTCCCCTTCTGCTTGGGAGCAGCCCCTCACCAGGCACACTGCCCTTGTTTTTGGCAGAGGCCCTGTCTGGTGGTACAGCCCTCTCCTCTCCTTGAGCAATGTTTGCTGCAAACCGCAGAGGAACCGACTCACCCTGACGCAGCCCTCCCAGCTCAGCTGCCACTGGCAATATCACAGGCATCTCCTGCATCCCTTGGGGCACACAGACATGGGGCACCCCAAAAGGGAGCAACTATCAGGTGCACCCCTGCTCCCACTGTTCCCCCATGCCACCCCACCTCCAGGTCCTGTGCTAAGCTAGGATGCTTTGGAGGCACCTCCTGGGCATGGGCTGCAGATGGTTCTCCCTCCACAGTGCTGCTATGGGGGCTTTTTGCCCCCTGAGTAATCCTGAGCTGGGAGGTGCCCCTGAGTGCATCTCACCTCGGTGCCCCTGCAGTGTGGCACTGGAAGAAGGCAGCACCCGGTGCAATCTTTCTCAGAATCTGGAAGTCATAGCAGTTTGGCCACAGGAAAACATGTTTACTCAAATATCAGCCCAGCTAGGGCAGGGCGAGATGGTAGCACTGATTTGCTGAGCCAGGAGGATGTCCCCAAATATGCCTGATGTGCCCCAAGTGAAATGACCCTGGTTGCAACTTGGGGCACCTGCCCACCACACCATGTTCCCCTTGCCCTGTTGATGCCCCTCAGAGCCACTTCTCTGACCCTGGAGGTCTCAGTCTTGTGCCTTCACCATGCAGCAAAGGGACAGAGAGCTGTATGGCATCACTGCCATCTGTGCACCCCTGGGGCTGGCTCTTGTTGCCTGGCTGCAGCAGCACGTGCTTGGCATGGGTGAAGGCTTGCCAAACAGGATGGCGGGGGTGGAGATAATGCAAACGTTATCTCAGTGCTGGGATAGTGAGCAGTAAACAAGTGGCTCTGCCTATAAGCATGAGTGCAGCCTGGGGCATCCTGTCCCACCCAGCCCTACTCACTGCCCCATGTGACCATCAGACATCACCAGTGCTCATTCTGTGACAGTCTGGTTTAACATTTTAATGCAGACTTCTTATTTCCAAGAGGGTAAGCCCAAGGGCAAATTCCGCTGCCCCTCCCCCCAGCATGTTTTTGGCCCCCTGTGTCCCTTCCCTTCCCCTCATTCTGGTTCTGTGCAGCCCACCTGGCTCTCTCCCCAGCAGACCTGGCTCTGCCACCATGCAGCTCTGTGAAGAGCCATGCAGGCGAGCCTTGAGAGCCCTGCCTCAGCCAGTGCCAGCCCTGCGGAGCTGAAATCAACGTCCTCTCCTCCCGACAGGAAATCTGGAGGCAGCCCTGGCCATGCAGCGAGGCCAGCTCCATTTTCCTGTACAAATAAGCATCCTTGAGCGTGTTCTTTCTTCACCTTTTGGCAGCTCGGGGCTGAGCTTTCCTTCCAGCCTCAGGCAAGTGCCCTGCCTTGTGCTTCCTGCCCTCTTGTGTTCGGCACCAGCAGCACTTTGATGCTTTCAGCCCCAGGCTCTTGGTTATTTTCCTGCTCCTGAGGACCTCGCTCCTTGGAAAGTGCTCTTCTCGCTGCCTTCTGGGTGCAGAACAGATGAGACGTCTTTCCATCATTCTGTTCCTGCTGCTTGTCTCAGGGTTGGTTGGTTTCTCTCTCAGAGTCCTGACTTTTGGGGGAAGACCCTGCAAAGAAAAGAACTGCATCTAAAACAGTGAGGGGAAGGGTGTCCCCAGTATTTTGCTGTCACTTTGAAATTAATTCCTCCTTCTCCATATTCTGGCTTCCCGTATCTGAGGTTTACCATGGAATCATGGAATCATCTAGTCCAACCCCAGCTCACCCCCACCATGCCTAATGAACATGTCCCTCAGTCAGAGCCACATCTCCATGGTTCCTGAACACCTTCAGGGATGGTGACTCCACCACCCCCCTGTGCAGTCTGTGCCAATGCAACACCATTATTTCTGAGAATAAATGTTTCCTAGTAAGACTTGTGCTCCAGACCCATCACAGCTCCGTTGCCGTTCTCAGGATGTGCTTAAGAGCAGGACATTTCCCCTCCATCCCATCCGCTGTTTCAGATGGGGACATAATCTCTAGCATGGTCTGCTGTGGCAGAATAGGGGGAAATAGTTTCAAAGTAAAAGAGAGGAGATTAGATTGGATATAAGGAGGAAGTCTGTTACAGTAAGATTGAGGCGCTGGCACAGGCTGCCCAGAGAGGTGGTGGGTGTCCCATCCCTGGATTCAACCAAGGGCAGGTTGGACAGGGCTCTGAGCACTGATGGAGCTGCAGGTGTCCCTATTCAGTGCAGACCCTTTAAGGGTCCCTTCCAACTCAAATGGTTCTGATTGATTCTATCCCCAGCTCTGCCAGGGGCTTTGCTGGCCCAGACCCACACTGGGGATCAGCCTCACCTCACCAACACCATACCTGGCTCCTGGAGGGATGTCATGCACAGGGGCAGCTCAGGGCTGCTCACCTCTGACTGCCAGCCCCACCGCCGTCACACGGATGTCACATAGAGGTGTCTCAGTGCCGTGCGGGATCTCCGGGAACCCTTCTGCTTTGACGTCCGTCGGCTGACGCGTGAGGCTGCCTGCAGCGTGGGGGACACTGGCCCCAGCGGTGCCACCCGCAGCATTCGTCCCCGCTGCCGCTGGGGTGTCTGTGGGGTGCTGGGGGCTGCTGGCTCACCTCCGTTCGTCCCTGGGGTGTTGCTCTCAATGATGAGCTGGAGCAGGCCTGCGCCTGGGAAGTCCAAGATAACCACTCCCCAGCACACTGGCTGCCCTGAGCAGCTCTGCAGGTGCTGGTAGCACTGAGGGTTGACGAAGCGGGCCACGTCCTCGGGGCAGGTGAAGAGCCCGTTGCCGGAGCAGAAGGTGAGGTGCATGGTGGCAGGGTCCCCGCTGGCTGCTGCATCCAGGTGCTGCTGTGCTCGTGCCCATTTCCTCTCCAGCGAGAGCACGTTCCAGGCATCACTGATGCTCAGCCGCTCGTAGGGGATGCCCAGCACCGCCCGCTCCAACGCCTCCAGCACCACAATCTTGCCCCGCACCTGTCCCAACGTGGGCACCTCCTCCCGGCACCACAGCCGGCCCCGGCTCTCCTCCAGCAGGCAACGCTGGAGCCGGGCAGCGAAGCGGGACCGTGGAAAGAAAGGCAGCTCCTCCTTGATGCGCATCAGCACGGCCTCTCCAGGGTGGGCACGGAGGAAGCGCAGGGTGCGGCGCAGGACGCCCCGCAGGCTGACCCGCTGGAAGGTGCACAGGTGGTAGACACGCAGCTCGCCCCGCTCCAGCTTGCAGCGCACGTCCAGGAAGCGCACACCGGCCGCCAGCTGGGCCTCCAGGCCCCAGCTCTGGCAGCGCAGGCGCCGGCCGCCAAACAGGCTGAGGGAGTCGTGCGTGCCAGGGATGGAGAGGCGGGAGAGCGGCAGGGCATCAGGCAGCGCTGCCATCCAGTCGGGGCGGCAGGCTGCGGGCTGGGCTGTGCTGTCGAACGCCGCGTTGCGCTGGCACGGGGCATCCATGCCGCTGCGAACACAGGGAGCCCAGCACCGAGCCCGCCTGCGGTGGTGGGGTGCAACCTGATGGATGGGCTGCAGGCAGCGACTGGCAGGCTGAGCGGGATGCTGGCCATTATCTGGGTGACGCTTGTCACACACGTCACGTCCCTCATGTGGCACGTGCTGCAGGGATCCGGGCTCACTTCGAGAGAGCTCGGCAGCCTGGAAAATTGCTGGGCTGATCCCCAAAGCAGCCAGTCAGGCTGCACACCTCCCTCCTCAGGAATCAGGACAAACGGGACCGGACGCCCCACGGCCCTGGGGAGCTGCCTGTGCCCGGAAAGGGACAGCTGTTTGGGGCTGCCATCACCGCTGAGCTGTGAGCCCCGTGGGCTGGAGGCATCACCTGGGGGTGACTCACTGCCTGCCCCTGGGACACAGCCATCTCACACCGTGCTGCCCTAAGGCTTTGGGGTTCGACAGGTCAGGGACCCCCCGCCCCCGAACACCCCTGCTGTGGACACTGTGAGGGCTCCCACTGCGCTGACCCCAGCAGTGGGGCGGCACAAGCTGAGTCTACGGTCATTCTGCTGTCACCCCCGCTGGCGCGACACGCTGTTCCTCATCATCCCGGCGTCACTTTACAGCCTGCTCGGGGACGCTTAGCACCCGGCTCCGTCGCAGCCGTCGCAACAGGGCGGAGCGCTGGGGCAGGCGGGGGAATCAGCAGCGGCAGCGGCACAGCCCGCAGAGCGGCCCCTCCCCTCGGCATGGCGGCACCGGGCGGCAGCGGCTCCTGCTTCGTGCTGGGGGCCTCGGGGGCCACGGGCCGGGCGCTGCTGCGGGAGCTGTGCACGCAGCGGCCCTTCAGCAGGGTGACAGTGATCGGGCGGCGGCAGCTGAGCCTGCCCGAGGGGAGCGGCGTGGCCGTGGTGCGGTGCGGTGCGGGGGGGCGGCGGGGTCCGCGATGGAGGTACCGCCCTGACCCGCGTGCCTCCCCCAGGAGCAGGCGGTGGTGGACTTCGAGCGGCTGGGCGAGCACGCCGATGCCTTCCGCGGCCACGATGTGGGCTTCTGCTGTCTGGGTACCACCCGGAGCAAAGCGGGAGCGGTGAGTGGCCGTGGTCGACCGCAGGGGGTCACTGGGGGTATCGCAGCACCCAGCGAGCTGCTCAGACCTGGGGGATGCAAAGTGGGTGCCACTGCTCCCGGTAGGGTGCTGTCTGGTGAGAGGTCACTGATCCCGCTCCCCAACCCGCCCTAGGATGGCTTCGTCCGTGTGGACCGGGACTACGTGGCACAGGCAGCCGAGCTGGCGCGGGCAGGGGGCTGCAAGCACTTCGTCCTGCAGTCCTCCTACGGTGCGAACGAGCGCAGCGCCTTCCTGTACCTGCGGGTGAAGGTGAGGCTGGAAGCTTGGCGTGCTCCCAGAGGCGGGGGCCGGGAGATGTGGGGATGCTTGGGAACGAAGCTGGGGCTGAGGCTGCAGAGGGTCCAGTGGCCCCAGGTCTCTCCTGGTACAGGGGAACAGAAAGCCCAGGAGATGGGCTGGCAGGACAGAGGCATGCCATGCTGCATCTTAAAGGGCAAGACACCAGGTGCTCAGCATCCTTACACTACTGTGCACCACCTGCTCTTTCAGGACTTGCTCCTGTCTGCTGTGTCTCACACCGGCAGCGCCAGGGCTGCGCAGCACCCCGTTGCCAACCCCCGATGCTCCTGCTCTGTGCACGCATTGTGCTGCTGCAGTTAGTGCTGTGGCTACAAGGGAGCGCTGCTGACTGCTGTTTGCCTGTCCGGCACTGATGCTCCTTTCTTAGAGAGCTTCCTAGAGCTGTCTTTCAACAGCTGGGCTTTTTGTTTGTTGTTACCACGTTTCTGGGGTCTCAGCTGACCCAGCCATTTGCTCCTGTTCGGCTCCCTGCACTGCCCTGCCCTCTACTTTGGTGACTTGGCAAAATGTTTTGCATTTCAAGCAGGGTCAGCTCTGGTTCTCCCTTCCCTGCCCTCTGAGAAACCCCTTTCCTCAGGCACGGTTGTGGCCCTGACTTTGTCGTGCTGGGAGAGGAGTGACCTTTACCCATGGCCACGCATACCTGGTCCTGCCAGTTTGGGTGCCCTGTGCCCTTCCTGCTGCAACCCTCCTCTTCTAAGTTATCTGGAGGATTACTCACGGCTCACAAGCACACACCAGTTGTGTGTTGGGCAACACCTGCAGGGTGGCTGCTACAGAGGTGATGCAAGACAGGGCATCGGTGTGCTCACAGCCCTTCCAGGTGCTGGTGGGGCTGTGACTGAGCAGGTAGGGAAGGGTCAGCCACTGCTGCTCTTGGGCCACTTACCTCTCAGCACATCTTTTGCTTCTCCCTTTTTGTGTCCATATTTTTCCCTGCCACCAACTCAGCAGCTTACCTCTGTATGTTCATTTTACCTTTGTCACGCTGTGGGAGCCTGGAAGCAAAGTCCATGCCTCTCAGCCCCAGTGCTAGGGCCATGTCCTGTGGCTGTGCTGTGCACTGGAGGTTCCTGGGGTGGGATGCAGGTTGCAGCACTAGCCAGACACTGTGTCCTGCCCACAGCTCGGCTCTTCCTTCTCCCTGACTCGTAAGGTGGTAGACAAGGTGCCTGTAATCATCCTCAGTTTGTTTTGTCCCCACTGTGACAGGGAGAAGTGGAGAAGCTTGTTGAGGCTGTTGGCTTTGACCGCTGCACCATTCTTCGGCCAGCGTGAGTAGCAGAGGGGACACAGACCCAGGTGCATGGTGCCAGGGCAGGCCTGGGAGATGGGGCCATGGGCAGGGCATGTTAGGGGAGGGCTAGGAAGGAAAGGAAGAGTGCAAATGCAACTCCTGCCTGCACCTCTTCCCCTCTGCTGTAAGCAGCAAGCCCAGCCATTTCCCACAGCCTTTCCCAAAGCCATGCTAGGAGTGGCTTGAGCAACGTTGGTTGAAGCTTAACTTCACCTGGAAGTCCTTCAGCCCAGCTGGAAAACTGTCTAGCTCTTCAACCTGACCCACCTCACCTCTTTGCCCTGCAGGACGCTGCTGTGCACGCGCCAGGAGTTCCGCCCTGCTGAGTGGATCTTGCAGCGGCTTCTGAGATTCAGCGCCCGATTCTTCCCCACTGCCTTCTCAGTGCCTGTAGAAACAGTGGCAAGGGCAATGGTGGCCAGCGTGCTGCAGCCGAGTGGGGAGAAGGTGGAGGTGCTGGAGAACAAAGCCATCCATCAGCTGGGAAAGGCAGTGCCACAGCCAGGCACGTAGGGCAAAAGACATGGGCAAGATGTAGTTGGCTGACCTTCCAGATGCTCTTCTGGGCCAAAGGTGAATGTATGGGATAACGGTGGGGTGATGCATGGACAATGGAGTGTGGGGATGCAAATTTGGGTAAGCATTTTATAATTTAAACAATTGCTTGAGTCAAGACTTTGAATAAAACCCTGTGACTGTCCTGTACCAGCTGAGTTGAAATTGTGCCTTCCACCTGGATGTTGCCAGTCCAGCTGGATCTCCTGGTGCAACCTCAGGGATCACATCTGGGCAGTGGCTGGGGCACAGCTGTCCCAGGCTGCAGTGTGCAGAGCACGTGGTGGCACCAGCATCCTTCACATGGCTGCTGTCCCAGCAGCTGCAGAGCACCCGTGTCCTCATACTCTGCTACTTGGCAAAGGAGGCAAGGCTATTGGGTAGCCCAGGACCCTCCAGCTTCCCAGCCCCAGCACCACAGCCATTCTCAGGCCTCCCACAGGGTCAAGGACCGCGGTGGCTCTACAGCTGGGAGCCTTACGTGACTCCCGCACTCCCGGCTGGCTGTGGGCCCAGTGGCTTTTCAGGGTTTTCTCTTCTTCGACCTCCTTGTGGTCCCTGTGTCAGTGACTCAGATGGGGAGAGGAAATGGGTCCCTGGTCTCTGTTCTCCCACACAAACATCCACATCACCAAGCTGGTACCTTGGAGACACGGTGCCACCAAGCAGTAGTCCAAGGAGACTGATTTGGAGAGAGCCAAAGGGAAATCCATAAAGTAATTCTTAACCTAAAAAGGGTAATGCAAAGAGGGCTGCTTGGGAATTGCACATACGCACCTGGAGGGGTTTGAGGCTTATGCAGCATGAAGGCTGCTCAAACGTAGTGCTGTGAATGTAACCCAGTGCTCAGAGCTTTTATCAAAAGGTGATGCACTTCAGCCAGGGAGAATAGGTGAATGCTCAAAGTGACCTGCAAAGATGTGAAAAGTGCATACATACGAGAGAATGAAAATAAAGAAGGCAAACTCTGGGAAGTTACAGGTAAAAGGCAGGCCTAGGGGGTTTGAGAAAAGCATTCTTAAGGCATAAACATAAATCATGACTGTGTCAGAAGCAGAAAGCACTCCAGAGAGCCTGGTGGGACATGTCATGAACAGGATTTATGAAAAAAAAGCTTAAGGAGTTACTTGTAGCAACCTCTGCCGTTGAACGGGCTCACACCAGCATTGTTCCTTCGGGGACACATGATTGTCCCAAAGCACTGGGGTGTGTAGGGTAAAAAGTGGTTTTAGCAACATTTTTAGAACACATAGTTTAAAAACAAAACAAAACAAAACAAAAAAAACAACAAAAAACAAAACGTCCAGTGCCAGAGGGAGTGCTCTGATGTACTGCCAGATAGTGACTTGGGTGAGAATATCAGCGATCTGTCCACCAAGAAGTCAATGTTGTTAAATATGATGCTAATTTTCAGAAAGTTCCAGTGGGAACCAGGAAGCTGCAAAGCAGCGAGGCTGCGTTCTATAAAAGGCAAGTTGTTAGAAAGGAAAATAAAGGCTTGAAATAACAGAAACCAGAATAAATACGGTGCAGTGGGAGATTCTATGTGGCTTTTGAGTGGGCAGTTCAGAGGCACAAGCCTGTGTTGCTCTCTGAGGAAGTCAGTCGCTGTGTAGATAGGACGTGGTCCTCAGGGTGCACTTGGGTCTCCAAAACGCTCTCCCAGAAGGGCTCTTAAAAAAATTAAGCTGTCGTGGGAAGAAGAAGAAGGTCTGTGTATTCCTTTTAGGAAATATTTTCTTAGCACTCCAAAGCCTTGAAATGGACAAAACAAACATTTATTCCTAGACAAAAGTCTGGGGGAAAACACCAGCTATTTCTGTGCAGCCCTTGTTTTTGCTCAGCACCGTGCAGCATCTTGCCAGCTCCTCCTTACCCAGCTGGGGCTGAAGGAGGTGAAGGATCAGGCATGAGGTGGGAGAACAGGTCCACAGAGGCATCCCTGCATGCTCAGAGCCCTGAGATCCCCTCCAGGCAGCAGGAGGTTGGCACGGTGGGAGCTGTGCTGCAGCTGGGCAGACCGCATGCAAGGCTGTTTGGCGTCTGCTGGACAGCATCCACGCAGACCGCCTGCTCCCACAGATCCCAGCTCCCCCGGGATAGCTGGTGCTGGCTTCGCTGCTGGAGATTAATGTGGAAAAAACAACTGCAGTCCCCACGACTCCGCAGCCAGGCGCATGGCTTCCCGTGCAGCTCTCATGGCCCTGCTGCCCTCCCAGATGGGGAGCTGTGAGAACTGCCGTGCCCTCTGCCCACCCCGCTCCTGCCAGTCCAGTTGGGTGACAATGGCACCTGCAGGCAGGCAGCAGAGCCTGGCACACCCCACAGCACTGAGGCCATGGGGCTCTGGGCTGCCTCCAGCACAGGGTGCAGCAACTCTGTGCCAATGACAGCTCAGGCAGAGGCTGATAGAGCTTCTGATCCTCTCAAATACCAGGTGTCCTTTCTTTCATTCCATTGTCATTGCAAACCAGTAACTGCTAAGCCCAGCTCTCCATGCAGGCAGAGATGGCCCTCCAAGTTTCTAGCAGACTTCCAGCTTCAGGTTCCTGCACTCACACACTGAAATGCAGACACCAGCTTTCTGTACAGCAGCAGGAGATGGGCTGGAACAGGTATGCCCCAGGGATAAAGAGAAGCACAGCTCTGACACAGCTGGGGGGCAGAAAGCACGTCCTGGGGTAAGCTTAAACCCATCCAGTGCAGTTACATTCACCCTTGCCACTTTCAGTACTGTTAAAGCATAAGCAGTTGCCTGGATCTCCTTGCAGCTACAGATGATGTCTGACTAACGAGGGTCTGAAGTGCTGTCACATCGTGGAGGACAGGCACTGAGTCCCTGCTCAGGCACCGTTCCCCCCTCTGCATGCAGCTCCTGGCTCTGGTGTTTGTTTTGCTCATCTGCAAGGGGATGGGAAAACAATCTCCACATAAAATTCAAGGTAGGAAGCAGTCCAAGTCTTATCAAAGCATCACTGTCATAAAAACAAACTGCTAGTTATCATTAAAACACTTACTTTTTTACGCTTACAACTTGTTCTGGAACAAATGTTACCCATTACTCACTTGCTGATAACCACTGCAGAAACTGGAGGTTTCAGCATTAATCACAACCTTCATTTCAAAGGCAAGTCCTTCTAAGCACTCCGATTTTCACGAAGGTGGTATTTTTGTGGGAAAAACACTCACTTGCAAGCAGCATTACTACACACCTCCTCTAAACACTGCCCCGGAGCCTGGTACAGCAGCAAGGGGAAGCCTTGCAGGTTTCCCAAAGCCCCTCAGCCTGCAGCTTGGCCCTAGTGCTGCCGTTCCCCACTCTCATCCCAGGCACACGCGTTTCCCCGCTTGAGTTGGGTAAGGGGAAAACAAGATCGTGAGGTGGCTGGGCCAGCTGCGTTGGGACGGCGCTGGGGGCTGGCAGGGGTCCAGCTGCCAGCACTATATAGCTGTCGGAGAGGGAGCTGGGCTGCAGATTGAGTTGCAGCCGTTGAGCACCCTTTTCTTGCAGCTGAGGAAGGAGCAGCGTGCCAAGATGTGCAAAGGACTTGCTGCGCTACCGCACACATGCCTGGAGAGGTGAGAGCAGCTGGGTCTGCGTCGCTTGTGGACTGGGAGGGAAAGGGTGGGATGGGGCTGCTCCAGCTGTGGGTGGCTTGGAGCTGGAGGGTGAGCTGAGATGTGGTCCTAAACTCTGCTTTGGAAGCCTCTCTGCTCGGAAAGGCTGCGGTGCCCCAAAAACCACCCCTCGACCCCACTGCTCCCCCATGCTATATCTCCGCCTGTGCTTGTGGAGCATCTAGTTCTGCCTCTCCACCTGCCCTACTGGAGAACAGGGAACTGCTGCTCCTAGGAAGCACTAGGACAGCTTTGCTGGTGCAGGAGCAGACTAAGCATGCATCAAGGTGCCTGGGGAGGCTGCCTGCAAGCCCCCGCAGTGGGGTTTCACTGCTTGTGGCAGAGGCCAGCTGCTTCCACACTGCAGGTGCATTTTGGGGCAGGCACCTCCACTTCAGGCTCTGTTGCTTTATAAAAGGCTTCTGGGGGTCCGGGGAGCCTGGGGATCTCTGTGCAGAGCAGGAGCTGCTGCATGAGGCTCCATCTGCGTTCCTCAGGGCTCCAGAGACCTGGCAGCTTCCCTGCTGCTCACAGCCAGCTCATCTCCCATAAGATCTCAGCCCGTGTTCCCTCACCAGGGATGAGGCTCTCCTCACGTCAGCTCCTACCTTTTCCACGCTGTCCTCCACGGAGTGACCTCCGTCAGTGTCCATGGAGAGCTCCTGCTGAAGGCCTGTTGGACTGCAGGACTGGTCCCTCCAGACCCTCTCTCCCCCAGCACATGCTTGCTGGCCTCTGCAAGGAGCTGAGAGGCCCGTCTGGAGGCTGCTCCTGCAGCCAGCACTGCACAGCCTCCTAACATTCCATATTTGTCCATGCGCCTATTGCACTTAGCTGCTACAGCTGCTGCTGACATCTCAGGAAGCATCGGCCACGCAGCTCCCCAGCTCTTCCCAGGGCCCATCTCCTCACAGGGGATGTTACATTCCGCACCAGCCATTGTGGGGATGTTACACTGCCATGCCATGGGGGCTCCTTGGTGGCTGTTCGCTCCCCAGCCTCTCCCACCTGCTGGGACATCAGGCAGATCCCGCCCAGATAAAGCTTTCCCCTTACAAATGGCCCCAGATGCTTTTTTTGCCTGGAAGCAAACCAAGAGCTGCAGCTTTAACAACTTTGAGCTTCTTGTTTTATTTTGTAATTTTGAGGCTCTCCTGGCCTGCATCTTGATGTGTCTGACAGAGTCCATATTTTCTCTTAATGCCTTTTGGAAGCTGTTCTTCAGACTTTTTCTTGGCTTGCTCCCACGTATTCTTACACGTAACCTTCCACAGTTTATGGTCTCTCCATTCCTCTTGCTCTGGAGTTTGTGAAGTGCGCCTGTTTTTTTATTGCTGCCTTCTTAACCTTGCTGTTTAGGCTTTCTGAAGGCTTGCTTGAAAACTGGTGACACATCTGCTTGAGGACTCCAGGACGGTATCTTTTAAATAACTCTGCCCTCCCTCGTGCCTCTGAGTGCTCAGCCCTTCTGGCTGTCCTTTTGACAACCTTTCTCATCTCAGGAGCTTCCCCATACACCAATGAAGCCCCACAGCTGAGGACATGCACTCTGGGTGGAGAGGTCCTCATTCCCATCCCCACACCAGCTGGGACAGCTTCTGGTGCATCACAGACAGCCCCAGGGATGGAGTAGGGCTACAGCTGCCCAGAGAACTCCAACAGGGCAGCAGGGGAAAGGGCCACAGCCCAGCTCTGAGCCTAAAATACAGGGCAGGGAGGGGGCTCAGGTGGGGCTGCTTAGGACCATCAGGGTTCATTCTGCTCTTTGTAGGTGTTGGCTCTGAGTCACTGTTACAAGGTGGGAATTTACTAGCAAGATTTTCAGCAAGTCCAAATGGTATCTATCCAAGGAGCACCTGCTGCTGCTTGAAGTGATGCTGAGTGCTTCCATACCCACAGCGTGCATCAGCACTATAGCAGGGTGATGGGGCACCATGCCTTACTCAGACAGGGACAGGTGGCCGGTCCTCTTCTCCCCTTTGTTACACAGTCGTGCCTGTGGGTAGATGTGGGTACTGGTGACCTACTGCCAGCACAGATCATGTCTCCCACCCTCTTGGGCCCGGGCACCAAGCATAGCCAGAGCAGAGGTGGTCACGCCAAGGAGACCCAGCCCCAGGGTCCCCTCAGCATGGGAAGCACAGGGACATTACTGCCCTTTGCTTCAGGTCCTGCTCCTTCCAGGCAAGGTCTGACCTGCCTTGGAAACATAAGGGATGGAAGCTGTCCCTGTCACTGCTGTCATTTCCTGAGAAAAGCTGGTTTTGAGGCTGCACTTCTGCTCCGTGTGAAGGTTACTATTGGTGGCTGCAGCATGCAGCATGCACCCGTGGAGGATGGAAAAGCAAAATAGAGAGAGATTTGCAGGCAGACCAATAAAAAAAAAAAAAGGAATAAAAGTGAAATAGCTGACATAGCAAGGGAATAATCTTGCACAGAGGGCATGTGAAAATAAACAGTTAAGAGGAGAACTGCAACGAGCACTGTAGCATGGCCTCCCTCACCACACTGTGATGAGGCTTCAGAGTGGACCTTGGGGTCTGCAGGGCCCTCCCCACTACAGGCACAAGGCTGAGGTGCTGCTGAGGGCTGAGCCATGCAATGCAGTGGGTGCACGGGAGCAGGCTGGCACTGGGCAAGCACCAAGCATGGGCAGGATGCTTGCTCGTTTCCTCTGGGCTTATTGCTATAGAAACTGCACAGGCAACCCCAATCCATCTGCACGGCAGCCAGGATGGGTGATGAGATTATCCCAGCCACAGATGAGGACAAAACAAAGAGATCAAGCTTACCAGCTGTGGCTAATTCTGAGTGTCTGGCTTGAAACGCTTCAGACAAGCTCCTTTACAGCATTAGGGCCCATTAGTTCACATATAATTAGTGACATGGCTCTGTACCAGGCCAGGTGCCTGGCCACATGGCTGTGCCACTCCAGCAGCCCTGTGTTCCCTCTTGTCCCCCTGCCTGACCTGCCTCTGCTAACCCCTGCAGGGCCAAGGAGATCAAGATCAAGTTGGGCACACTGCTCCAGAAGCCTGACTCGGCCATCGACTTCATCATCCCCTACCCAGAGAAGCCAGAGAAGCCAGCCAAGGCCCTGAAGTGAGCATGGGTTTGGGCGCCGGGCAGCATGGCTCTGTGGAAAGTGGTTTTCTCTCAAAACTCAGTTTGCTCTGAGATTCCATATTCATTTGACACAAGTTTTGTGGGGCGGGTGGATTGAGAATCATGCCAGGAAGCAAAATAAGATTTTAAGAAAAGTTAAATCTAAAAGCAGGATGATGTTCTGGACATAGTTTATAGCTTCAATCCGTTACCCCTAGCCCAGCTTCACTGTGAGTCGGGGTGTCAGGACATCCAAGCTGCTGCCCCAATGCTCTAACTATCCCTCAGCACTGCCACCATGACAAGTCACCATTCACAAGGCGTAATGTCCATTTCCATTTTAAAAATCATGACCTGAGGTATCCGACTTGCACTGGCCCCTCAGTGGGGAGTGCTTTCCTTTTGCCCCATTTCGATGGCACCCGGCTTGCTGTTCCTAAGCTGAGCCTCAGAGATCCTGGTGATCCATCGCCCCAGTTCTCCAGGTCTCTTCACTCCATCTTTCCCCATTTTTAAGGGATGACCACCTGCTGCATGATGAGCACGAGCTACCCAGGCTTTCTTTACCCCTTCAGACCATCCCCGGAGGAGGTCCTGCAGTGGCGTGACTCCCTGGAGAAGCTCCTGCAGAACCCTTGTAAGTCCCCCTCCATGACCACGTCCCTCCTCAGCTGGTGTCCCCCTGGTGTGCAGTGGGGATTCAGGGTGCCCCAGTGCTCAGCAGTGCCTGGCCCCCACAGATGGGCTCGCCAGCTTCCGCAGCTTCCTGTGCTCCGAGTTCAGCGAGGAGAACATCGAGTTCTGGGTGGCCTGTGAGGACTACAAGAAAACCAAGTCACCTGTGAAGATGGAGGAGAAGGCCAAGAGGATCTATGAGGAGTTCATCCAGACCGAGGCACCCAAAGAGGTCGGTGGCTGCAGGTTGGGGACAGTGCTGGGAGGGATGGGGTGTTATCTTGGTGATGGTTGCAGGGCAGGCTGTGCCATGGCCAAGGAGCTTGCAGCAGCTCCAGACTCAGCAGTCACCCACAGCCCTTGCCTGGCTGAACATGCCAGGTCCTTTTAGTGGGAAGGAGCAGGTGAGGAGATACCACCATCCCCTCACAAACATGGAGCTCCCATCCTTCTTGTGCTCCCATCGCAGGTGAACATTGACCACTTCACCAAGGCCGTGACCATGAAGAACCTGGTGGAGCCATCGCCGAGCAGCTTCGACATGGCCCAGAAGAGGATCTTTGCTCTGATGGAGAAAGACTCCCTGCCCAGATTCATGCGGTCGGAGTTTTATCAGGAGTTAATCAAGTAGCAATGCGGCCAGGCTGCGCGAGGCGGCTCACCGTGGGCAGCCCTATTGCTTCTGTCTCACTCCTATAGCCACTCTGCTTTCATGATGCCACCCTACAAGAGCACCTAGGAATCTTGCTAAACATCTGCTCCAGTGCTTTGGACTCTCAGGTGGCCCGATGTCTCTTTTCTTTCCTGTAGAGGACCAGCTCACAGGTGATGCTCCAGAGCCTGACTAGTTCAAAACACTGGCACTGTTTAGCAACCCTATATACCAAGATCATAGTTTCCAGCCTGCATCTGTGTCCCCACTGCCTGCATGCAGCCCAGTGCTGTGGCGCTGATAGCTGATGCCATACTCAGGTGGCATCTCCGGGGGTGCTGCCATAGTTGCTTCTCCCTCTGGTTGCTTCTCTGCAGCTGGCACGCCACAGCGATACTTCTGCACAAACCCAAACCAGAGGCACTGGTGAGAGGAGGGAGGATGGTCACGCTGGGGGAGAAAAGAGCTGCTGAGTGACACCTGTCAGAGCAAATTCCAGGGAACGTAAAGCAAGCAAACAGCAAAGCCAAAGATGTCATTGGAAATATGAAAAATAAAACCCCATCTTCTTGGACAGATAGCAAACTCTGTTGAGTTTGTGTAGCCTGTCTTTCTCTTCTGCCTCTCTCTCTGCCCAGAGCACATTTTTACATAAGCCCATCTCCCAAAAAGTGATCCAAATCCAGCCCACTGTGTGCTACCAGAAGGAATCGCATCTGATGATGAGGCAAAGGCATATGCAATAGGTAGCTGGGGCTTCATCCAGCCCCAAACCAGAGAGTCCCTGGATGTGAAATGAGCTGAGCCCCATTCCTGGAAGATTCCTGCAGCATTTGTGCGCAGGCAGCAGCAGGCAGGGACTCACTGCCTGCACCCACCCGTGCTCAGACCGCTACACTTTGGGCTGTGAGGCTCCATGCAGC
Organism: Odontophorus gujanensis; assembly: GCA_013399175.1. NCBI lineage: Eukaryota > Metazoa > Chordata > Aves > Galliformes > Odontophoridae > Odontophorus > Odontophorus gujanensis. Next base: position 110,259 of record VXAB01013896.1, read on the forward strand.
CTCTTCGGCGTTTACAGAATTGGATCAAAACCTCACCAAACCCAAATATTTACACGCTGTCACTATGGCAACAGAACAAAAATACCGCAGGGAGCGGGCTGCATTTTCCAGGCAGGGAAGGGGATGCAGGGGAAAGATGAAGGTGACTGTAAGCATGATGTCACCAGTGGCTTTTTTCTCCTCTCAAGCAAGTGGCTGGGAAAGTCGGATCTGAAGCAGCAGGGCAAGGCTGGCAAGTATCCTCCAGAGCAGCTTGAGCTGCCCAAAGGGGTGGGATAACCCCAGCACAGCAAGCAGGAGGCAGGAGTGGGCAGGAGGCTCAGGCAGCCTCTGCTGTCAAGATGTCCCCACCACCACCTGCACGTCTTCATGATGTGGTGCCATCATAACCAAGTCTGGCATGTTTAACCTCCCTGTTCACAGCATATCCAAATCCAAATCCACCCAGGCTTCTCTGCGGAAAGACCAAGACCTTCAATTCTTGCAAACGCTTTGGCAGCTATTTCCAGATACCCTCATGTGTTTTGCAGTTGAACACTGATGTTGACACTCCTGAGGTTTGGATTCTACTGGAGAGGCTGAATGTGCGAAGAAAACCTGTGATGTCATTGGCTGCAGCAGCTCTGCGCGGGGCAGGGAGATGGGACTGGGGTATGTGAGTAGCCAAAAGAAAGCTGGAGGCCAGGGAGGTGAAACAGCCCCATTGGGAATCCCACCCCAGCTCGATCTCTGCTGAAAATGTTGGAAACCTGCTTTAGGGGTGACGTAACAGTCCCAGGAAGGAATAGGGTGGCCATGAATCGTGCCCCACCCAAGTGTTTTGGAGCTCTTGTGAAGTTGTGTTTGTGTAGAAGGCTCGTTTGGCTAACTATTAGGCATGCTCACCTGGAAACATAGCTACGCCTGCACCGCATGGCCGGGCTTTCTGCAGGCTCAGGAGTGTTTGCTGGGCTAGTACCAACCATCATATTTCTGGTAGCAAATGCTTCATGTATTTTGTCACTCTTGCTCTTACCAAGTTTGGCATATATACGAGCACTCTTCACATGACATTATACATCTATAACGTTGCATCCATACGTAAGTATGCACACACATATACATACTCTTATTGTTGGCATCCAGATCCCAGTAAGTGCATTGAAGTGCAGAGTTTGTGGATACAGCACTTGGGGTCTGAGGGATAAGTAAACAGATTAAGCTTGGTTCCTGACACCACCAAGGGAAACCTCAGCCCCTCACCTGCTGTAAAGAGAGGTGCATCCTCCCTGACACCCTTAGAAGTCACCCCGTGCTGCAGGCCTGGCACTGTGCACCCCAAGGCCCATAGGGTGCCTGGGCACCCTCCTCTGCCATGGGGCAAGGCAACCCCATGATGCAGCCTGGGCCCCAGCAGCAGCCCAGCACAGGATGGCCATTGCTGCCTACAGGTGGCTGAGGATGTCCCAGGGCTCACCCCAGCCCCTGGCCACTGGTCTGGGCTCCCTGGCTGGGAATACAGAGGGGCATGGCCAACAATCAAGTCTGGAGCAGGAGATGGGCTCCTTACAGGTCCAAGGAGCTGCTTCTCAGTTTGATGTTCTCCATTTGGTTTCCATGTTTGAAGATGTGGGATGTTGGTGTGCACTGAGGAACTGGTTGTATTAACCCACATTTTTGTACCACTCAGTAATCCACATATAAACATTTATTTCTGCTACTGTCTCAATGGACTATTTATTCTAACTCTGCACTGAAGGGGCAGCATGTCCTCATCTTCCACAGCGCACTCCCAAAGCCCTGGCAATCAGCAAAGTCCTCTGAGATCTTCAGCTGCACCAAATGTGGCAGTTTCCCAAGAAACTAGGAAAGGGAATAAAAATATCACCCTGGGAGACTGGTGTGGAGGAAACCCCTGGCGCCAGCACGGCCTGAGCATCCCCCTGAAGGCAGCTCTGCACCTACAAGGCTTGAGCACGGGGCCAGGTTGAGCTCTGAGTTGCAGCATATTCCCCTCTGGAGGTCTGGCTGTCCATCTGCTTGGGCACAGGGCCAGGTTGAGCCCTGAGCTGCAGCGTGCTCCCCTCTGGAGCTCTGATTGCCCATGTGCCCTACAGACTTATGCAGGGCACTGGGGATTTGCAAGGAGGAGGTGCTCCTCTGTGTTCCCCCACTTCAGTCGATGAATTGCATCACCACTAATTCTTCGTTTCACATAATGTCACTTTAGCAGGGACTAATCCAAATATGTTTTATTCAGTATGTATTCATTATTATTTAAATATCAATACATTTTTTGCAAGATTTGTCAAGAGTTCCCAGTACCAGAGGAAGATAAAACATAGCCACATGCTCAGCTATGCTCAGAGTATTAGAAGCTCCCCATCTTGCAGCTGAACATGCAGGGTGGTACGTGTCAACACACGAAGAAATGCCAAAGAAAGCAAATGTTGAAAGAGACGCTTCTGTGTGGGCCTCAGAGCACCTACTGGAGAGCCACAGCCTTCTCCTTGCCATGTCAGAACCCCTATGAGAACAGCTGTCTGAGCGGGGATGCAGAGCGAGGAATATATGGCTGTCAGAGCAGCAATTTCCAGCTAGGGAAAGACTGAGGGCTGGGGAGAGTATGAGCAGAGCCCAGGAGCAATAATGAGGCCAGCACACCCCTTCCACCATCTTCAGGACAAAAGTGAGTAATGCAGCTACTGAATGATATGAGTAACTTATAGTGATAACTTAAGAAGCAAACAAAAAAACCCATAGTACTTCAAGTCCTCCCAGGCAGGGCTTTCCTTCCTCAACTGTTGTGGTAGTGGTCTTAGTCCATCACAAACTGCTTTATTCAAGTCATGACAGGCAAACCTGCATTCAAGAGATACTAATATACAGCTGTCTGGAACAGAAGGAACATGTTTCTTTTCTGCTCTGCTATGATAATAGAATGGTAGTTTTAGTCTGGGAGCATGAAGGGTACAATTACATTCAAAAAAAAAATGAGCATCCCACCAAATAATAGCTCTGTGCAGCCCTAAGAAATGATAAGATCCTTTGCCAACTTCATCTAGATGCTACAGAGGGAAAAGCAGCTCAGGGAGAGCTTTCATGTGGTTCTGTGTAATGACCACAGGAGGCTGTTTGGCAGTCTGAAAACGTTGGTCTCCCTTCAATAGAGAGTGGAGCTCTTCCTGTGTCTGATTAGCGTAATGCAGCACGGCCTGAGCTCTGAGCATGCTGCTGAGAACCTAGACAGCTGGGAGCTATGAGAACAGCTAAGGACCAGACCGAGTCCTTCCTTCCCACCTAAGCTTTTGATGATTAGAAGGGGAGATATAGTCCCCACCACCCCACTTGGATTCCTTGCTCCTTGCTAGGTGTCACACTGTGGCATCACAAAACTTTGCCCTTTGTGGTCACTGCTGGGTGTATGTGTGAGTGCCCCTTTCCTGCTGCTCCCACCCTCCCGGGCTCAGTGCTTGTCAGAAATGGACCCACAGTGACCTCACCATGCTCTCACGTCAGACAGACCCCAGGGCTCCTACACAGCTGGAGTCAGAGTAGGGTTTGCTACACAAACTGAGCCTGGCTTGGGTTACAAGTGCTGGCTGATGCATGACACGGGACACAACGGGGACATTAGACACCTACTGAAGACAGCTCTGTTGCTTCATGCCAATGAATGCTTTTGCTGCCATATATTCCTACAAGACCCAGCCCGCTCCTGGCCTTGCTGCAGGTTCAGGCACACTGGGAGATGATGTTAGAGTTATAGTCTAAGCCATGAGCGTGGGTTCTTTTGCAGTTTTCAGGTCCACAGCCAGCCCTGGGTGGGCTGACCAAGTCCAGGTAGTAGGGGGACTTGAGGAAACGGCGGTAAGAATCCTTTTCCATGAGGGTAAATATTTTTCTCTGAGCCTCATCAAAGCAGGACAGTGTAGGCTCCAGCATATTGTGGCTTGTCTTCTCCCGTGTGTATGAATCCAGGTTCACCTGTGGGCCGAAGGGGCAGCATAAGTAGCATCTGTCCCAAGAGCAGTCAGCATCTGCCAGTGCCTCCTAACTCCACCAAGTGAATTTCATCTGTCCATGTGGGCAGCGGTTTGAAATGGCCCTTGGAAAACCAGTAGCCTTCAAAGAATCCATGCAGGTGGATACCAGTGCATCCCCTCTGCCAGATGAATTGTCAGGGCAGACTAACACATATTCCTCTGGGATGCAGCCTGCCAGTAAACTCGAGCAGTTTCATGGGAGCAGGTGGAACACTGGGAATCAGCATCCTCCTGGGCTTTTCCCACCTGAGTGTGCATGTGGGATGGCCACATAACTAGACCCACATTCTCTCTATCCAAGTTAAATATTAAAGTGATAAAAATGACACCATTTCCTCGCTAGGCTTAGAAGAAGAGGCACCTTTCAATTCTTGTGTAACTACCAGAATTCCTTTCCTAATTTCTGGCCTGGTTCAGGACCTAGTGTGATATCTATGCCCAAGAAATGTTCTGTGCACATACCTCTTTTGTTGCTTGCACAGAGATGAACTCATCATATATCTTCCTGGCCTTGGGGCTGAGCTTGGCTGGTGACTTGGTTTTCTTGTAGTCTTCACAGCTGACCCAGAACTCGATGTTTTCCTCGCTGTACTCAGATTTGAGAAAAGCACGGAAAGCAGCCAGTCCTCCTACGGAATATAGAAGAAAAATATATAGAGTTTACAGAGGAAAATCAGAGCAGGTAAGAGTGATCAGTCAATGCCTATGAACACCAGACCTTCAGCAAACAGCAGTTCTGGATTATCCTTGACTGAGAAATTTGCCACTGCTGGCAACAGCTCCAGCCTCCACAGCAGCAGCCAAAGGAGGCTGGAATTCAAGCAAGTCCCACTGGGTTGTCACATGTGGGTCCTCAGCTGCCTGCCCCCACACTGTGACCTTCAGTGGCTCAGCCAGAATACAAGCAACTTGCATGTTCCCAGAAGGCCCAGAGGAGCCAGCTAGCATACGCTGCAGAGTCTCAGGCTATGGGAATGGTGTGAAGGAAACTTCAAGGGCTTCAGTGTCATCTGGAACTGACAGGAAGACAAAGTCTCCCATGAACTCAGCTGGAAAAAGCTTCTTTGCTTTCTGGCTCTTGTTTAACCCAGTGTTAACTATGTGCTGGAGTCTGTGTCTCTCCTGAAATCAGTTTTCACAGGAACGGAACAGATGCCCTCACAAAAGGGACAGCCTAGCAGTCAGCCAAAGCCCCACTCCTGTTACAACCACATTCACAGCCCCTTGGGTCGGTCATACAGCACCCTTCACCCTGCCTCCCAGAGGTCCATGTGGCCAAAGGAGTTAACTTGCGCTGTTAAAAGACACAAGATAACACCCCACACCTTTTGGGACTGCTAGGCATGCTGACTGCTGGCAGGACCCTCAGAATTTCCTGCAGAAGGAAACTTTACTTACTGTCATGATGGATCAAGTTTTCCAATGACTCTGCCCACTTCTTGACTTCCTCTTGGCTAACCCTATTAGGAGAAAAAGGGAGAATCATAGAATCATTAAGGTTGGAAAAGAACACTAAGAAAGCCTAGTCCAACCATCAGCGCCCTCTAACCATGCTCCTCAGTGACACATCTACATGGTTCTTGTGCATCTCCAGGGATGGTGACTCCACCACTTCCCTGGGCAGCCTCTGCTGGTACCTCCTTTCAGGTAGGTGTAGAAAGAATAAGGTTACTCCTGAGTCCCCTCCAGTTTACACTCCCAGTTCCCTCAGTTCCTCCTCATCAGATTCGTGTTTCAGATTCTTCATAGCTTCATTGCCCTTCTCTGGACACACTCCAGGGCAGTGAGTGAGTGGCCCAGAACTGAAGACAGCACTCAAAGTGTGGCTTCACCTCACCAGAGCTAAGTAGAGAGGGATGATCACCTCCTCTTCCTGCTGGCTGCACTATTTTTGATACAAGCCAGGATATCGTTGGCCTTCTTGGCCACCTGGTCACACTGCTAGTTCATTTTCAGGCATGTACTGACCAACACCCCAATCCTTTTCTGCATCTTGCCAGCCTCTCTGCCCCAGGCCTTTGGCATTGCATGGGGTTGTTGCAATTAAAGTGCATGGCATGGCACTTTGTCTGGTTGAACTTCATCCTGTTGGCCTCAGCCTAGCAATCAGCCAGTCCAGATCTCTCTGCAGGGCCTTCCTACCCTCAGGCAGATGGACACTTCTTCCCAGCTTGGTGTCATCTGCAAACTTACTGAGAGTGCTCTCAATTCCCTTATCCAACTCATCAATAAAGATATTAAACAGGATGAGCCTCTGGTTTCTCAAAGTGCATGTGAGTTTTGAACCACAGAAATATTGTCCAGAATGGACCTCTGGAGGCTTTCAGTCCTACTGTGAAGGAGTCAATCAGTCCTCAAGGACTACTGCCTTGACACAGGAATTCAGGAGGCACTAAGAAGCAGCAGCAGCAGGAATGCTAATGACTCCATCTCACTGCAGGGGTAAACAGCACATTGCAGCCAACCTTTGTTCAACTGCATGGCAGCACTGCTCTTACCTCTGGCTTGGAGATATCTTCTCCTTCTTGCCCTGGGAAGAGCCATAGTCACAGGAGTCTGACTTCTGCAGCAAGACACCCAGACGATGCTTCATGTCTTTGGCACTGAAAGAAACGATTCAAGAACAACATGAGCATAATGCACTACAACTCCCTCTGCAGCTGCCTTGCCTGCAGTAAGCTTGTTCAGCACTGTTTGGTCAGACCAGTGCAGGTCACAGCCAGTGACTCCAGTGCTGACTTTTCACTTCTTGTTCCATTTGCTAGACAAATACAGCAAAGTCAAAATGATCATTTGTCACACTCAGCAGCACTGTCTTGCTGAGCTCCTCAGCCTGCGGGGAGGGCTGACCAAGGGGGAAAAGCTGCTGTACTACTACTGATCGTTTACACTTAAAATATTGTGATAGAAAGCTATCACTGAACGTCCTGCTTCTCCCTGAACTGACCTGCCCAGATACCGGTGGCTGGTTCTATGCTTCCTAATACCTTCCTGCAGGAGGGTGTCATATTATTTGTTTCCAAAGCCGTGGTGAGCAGGCAGCCTTTTTCCCCAGATGAGAACAGGCGTACCTGCTGGGCTGTGGGGCAGGTCATGGTGCTGGGGGTGTGCAGGTAGCTCAGCCAGCGCAGGGGTGGCCTGGCCAGTGCTGCACATGGGGGACAGCCAGACCCACACCAGCCCTGGTCTCCTGCTCCTGCCACACTTAGCTTCTCTATTCATGCTGTGTTCTGGGGAATGAGCCCCAGTTTTTGTGAAACCGTGGCTGCTTTGTTCCCCCTCAAAGAAATCAAGAAAAGGAAACTCACCAGAGAATGAGCGCTGAAAGCAGAAAAGGGGTGCAAAGCTTGCGGCAGAAGCAGATGACAGGAATATCAAGGCAGAGCAGTGCTACGAGCTGCTTGTTTTGCTAATGGGAAGGATGGGTTCAGCGTTCCCATAGCTCAGTACAAATCCCTAAGGCAATTCTGATTCTGACTAACAGTAAAAAGCCTATAAACCAACATTTGTATCTAATCTTACAAAGGAATCAGACACGAATCTGACACTTTTGCCTCAGACGCAAAGTGCAGTGCATCAGTGTATCTCCAGGCTAACAAGACAAGAGATGCTCAGAAATAAACAGTACCTTTTTAAGCAAGTGGCTGGCAGCGCAGCGAGTCCCTTGCACATCTTGCTCCCGAGGTCGGGTCTGTATTCCAGGAAAGAAAACCCACAAGGCAGGAGGCAGCAGGGGCTGTGCAGGTCCTTTGCTGGCTGCAGAATTCGGTCTGCCTTTGAGCCAGCTGCTTGGCGTGGCTCTGTTTTATAGCCTAGCCCAGCCAGCCCAGCAGTGCTCGGTGACCCAGTCAGCAGCCAGCACAGCAGCTGCACCGTCCCCCTTCTGCCCACCCAAGAGGAAGAGGGTGACGTATGAGCTGAGACAAATGGCTGAGTGGGACTGAAAACCTTCACCAGAAATGAAGCTGGGTGTCTGGGTGGCTGCAGAGGTGGATTCTTTGAAAAGGACGGAAAAAGCTCCAGGGGCTTTCCCCTGTCGCAAAAGGTAGAAGAGTGCAGATAAAAGCTGTGGGGGATTTCAGAGGGGCACAGGGAAAAGGGTCAGGGAATTGGTTCTGTCAGTTCCTAGGTTCATTTTCCCATTCTTTTGAAAGGAACCTAGGGAAAATAAGGGACAAAAATTCAAAACCCCATAGATTCCCACAGCCTCAGCAAACGTAGAAGCTGGAGCTGCAAGGAAACAGGAATATGAATTCACCAGGGAACTACTCAGGCAGATTAAACCGTCCAGTTTTATCCTGGAGGTGTGTGGATATGTGTCTTTGGTGAGGCTGAAAGAAAAGGTCTGAGAGGTACAACACCACTGGAATGCAAAATGAGTCAGCCCAGCACATTTGTACTTAAAGGACAGCTCGTGCACATGCCTAGGAAAAAAAAAGATGAGCAGTAGAGCATGGCCACCTTAGATACATGAGTATCTCTAATACCTTACTTCTCCATCTGTGTTTGCCCCTGATCAAAAGCCGGGCCTTGCTACATGGCATATCTGAGCTCCAAGGGAAGAGGATTCACCAGCACAATGGGCATAGCAGTGCCTCCTCAGAGAGGACTTTCTGGCAGCATTGAGGCTTCTCCATGCTAAAGGATGGACGCACCACACACTTGGATACGGAGATGCTTGGCTGCACTGCCTGGCTCTTGCTGTTGTTCTGGAGGAGAGTAGAATGACTCCAGCTGTGCTGCTTCTCCTCACCCCCAGGAGGGTGCAGAAGGCAGAAGCAGGCTGAAAGCACCCCTCTGGAAGCAAGAGCTGGCTGATACTTATTGAGTTGCTGTTCTGCACAGTCTGTACCATCATTACAAGAGGGTGTCTTGCACCATCATGCACACAGACTGCTCCTGTAAAACAAAGACTCTTCAGTTCAGCAGCAGGCTGTCTGTCCACGTTGCCCACTGCTGGGCTCCCTTTCCCCAGGACACTTGAGACACTTTGCCCACAGCCTGGAAAAGGTGCAGGGTAAGCTCTTCCCCCCGTGTCTCTACAGCCTCCAGCATGCAGCATGGATGACCCAACTCCTGGATTAGTTTACCTGCCTTGGCACACTGCATCCTCTCAGTTCATTAAGTGCACTGGATGTTTGTTAAGTGAAGCATTAAGTGCTCTAGTAAACTTTAACATGCTTTAGTTCTAATGTGACTACTGCCAGGCCTGAGGTGTACAATTCCCATGCTGTTTGGACTAAAATTTAACTGTAAAACAGGGCACTGTCAAACTTCATCTGAGTGTAGGTGAGCCAACAGCACTTGGGTGGGTCTGCGGGGTGTGACTGAGCACTGCCAGAGCTGGTGCCAGAGCTCTCTGATGTCTCCTGTCTGAGAAGTCAAAGAGCAGAATATGGCCAAAGAGGAAATTCTTAATTAATTGAGCAATTTAAAGATTTGATTAATTTTAATCTTACTCTGGTAAGATTCTGCTGCTGGTAGTAGACTGTAGCACACTCATTTTTGCTAGACCAGAGAACCTGTGTCCAGGACGCAGAAATTTATTCAGAAATTTAGGAATCTCGCACTTTCTGTACACAGTACACACATTTCCTGTGCAGTACTCAACATCCACTCACCTTCTGGATTCCCCACTTTCTGTGTGAGCGGGCTGTGAGAACAACAGGCATTTTCTAACACTGCCAGCACAACAGACAGCAATTAAGAATTGCAATTAAGACCACCTTCTCCAGACTGTGCATGCAGACTCCCAGATCTGCAGCATTCAAAATTTTGCTCTTTCCAGCTCATTAACACATGCTCATTCAGTCTGTTCCTCCTGCCAGGAGTGTGGGTTTGTGTTGTGTTTCTCCCCTCCATTGTGTTTCCCAGCTGTTGAAGTTCAGTACCATCTTAGCTGCTCCAGATGGTCCCAATGAGAAATTTCTTCTATCTATCTCTTATTCTTACCCTTGCATGAGCCCTTTTCTCCCAGCACACAGGTAGGGTTGTTCTCAACACCAAGAGCTCATCCCTGCCAGGTGGAAGCATGGCAGCTCTTGTGCGTGCTGTGGTACCTCTGCTATCCTCGCCTGTGGGTAGAGAGGGGTGGAGAGGTCAGCAGTGAGGAGGACAGGCAGGGAGTGCAAGGCTGGGGGCTCCCTGCTGATAACAAATACCGCTGCAGCCTTGAAACATGATGCTGTCAGAAGTGAAGAGCCTGAAAACAACGAAATGCCAAGGAATTCCACACAGTGGCTTGGGTGATGCAGCTAGCAGCAGAGCTTTCCCTCCTGCCACTATTGCTAGGGAACAATCCACACACATGCTCATCCACCTCCCCCACAAGCGTGTGTGGGATGCATCCCTCAGCTCACAGAGCAGGATGTGTCCCTCAGCTCGCAGCACAGGCTGTGGGAGGAGGCTGGGAGCATAGCAGTGCTGCTCCTGTGGCCATTGCCCAGAGTCAAGCTACCAGAGACCACTGCCCTCCCAGCAGCACGATGCTCTTTCTCTGCTGTGCCTTGCTGAGGGTTGTACAGGCTGGATGCCTCTTTCTGCTGCTCCTGCTGGTCTGCCAGGTTCCTCAGGACTGCCCTAGCATGTCACTGGGTGCTGAGCATCCCCATGGCAGCGCATCTTTTGCATGGAATCCCACCCCGTGCAAAGCCCACCACAGATTCCTTCTCCAGTACACCTGTCAGTGAGTAAGATTCTGTTCTGCTGACAAGGACCACACCTTCTCCACTTACATGTATGGTTTGACTGAATTACAGTTGATGACCTGGGAGCAGAGCACCCTGGATGGACCGTTCTGGTGCGAGTTTGGAATCAGCTCTGCGTGTGCTTGCATCTAACAATGCAGGCAGCCACGCTTCCTGTCCTGGGACTCTGCTGGGGGGCTGACTTCTCTCAAAGATGCATGGAAAACCCAAATTTGTCTCCATCAGGTCTCCCTGCCAGCGCAGGGATTCCCAGAAGTGTCATTCCACAGCACAGAGAGGAAATAGAGCTGTCCCATGTCTCTGCAATGCAGTGCCTGACTTCATGCATGACTGAAGCCACGGCCCTGGTAAGCAGCCCAAGGCAGCCTGTGTAGGGAAAGCATCCATTCCCCATTTAGCCCTGACAAGAACCATGACTCACCCTGCTGCCACTGCTGCCACATGTTCCATCTGCTGCTCACATGCAGAACTTCTGCAAGTGGATTTACCTCTAGCCATACTCAGTCACCTCTTTGCTCTTCTGGTCTATGACAGAGGAACTTTTAAAGGCAATGCAGCTTTGAGATTCTTGCTGAGACTGCTCCTCTCACAAGTGATGCTCTGTAGATTTTGGCATATTCAAGAAGCAGGCTCCATCTTCGTAGACTTTATACAACCAAACAAGCAACTCATTCAATGTTCTCACACTCCCAGGTATTTCCTACTCGTACATGTGCCTGTATTACACAATTAGACTTTTGTCACTTCTACATGCTTACAAGTTACTACTCATTTGGGGTGCTGGTTGTTTTGGGGTACTGTTTTTTCTTCTATCCTCATTTTCTGGGTTGCCTAATTCTCCTGTTGCTACTAAGAAGACTGATAAAAAACAGAAGAAAACACTTAAACTTGTATCAAAGGAAGAATCCTGTTCTGCCCATACAGACTTTTTTCTCCTGGTTTGGGTTTGCCAATGAAACAAAGAGTTTTTTGTCTGACCATTGTTCTTATTTCTAGGCATCAGACATTAGAAAAAGCTGCAGTTTGAGTAATTTGCCTTCTAGTTCCCAAATCTCCAACCATCATCCATTGTGATTAACAGTCCCTGAACATTTCCTCTTGATCATTAAGAAAGTTTTGAATAACCCTGGACCACAAACCAAGCCACCGTATGCCTATTCACTGATGTTTTCCAAATACTAAAAACACTTTGAAACGTCTCAGCCAGTTTTAGTCCGTTTAATATGGATTTTATGATATTTTAACCCAAATATTGATAGCAAGTCAGATTCATTTATGAATCTGTTTTATCACCACATCTGTCTCAGAAAAGCACTATTAGGTTCATTAGAAAAGGTCTGGTTTTTTTCCATTAAATCATGTCAGCTGGTACCAATTACATCACCTCCTTTTTAGATGGGTCTGCTATCATCTGTGCTAACAGTGCTCCTGCACTGATCAAAAGGTTAATGGCTTGGTGACTACATAGCTCCTCTGCTTGCTGGGTAAAGCCCTATCAAGGCACCAGCAGTGAGAGGCAAAGGTGGGACAGCTCAGACTGGTCCCATCACAGCAGCACAGGATTTTTTAGTTTGGAAGGGACCTTTAAAGGCCATCTGGTCCAACTCCTCTGTACTGAACAGGGACACCTACAGCTCCATCAGGTGCTCAGAGCCCCAATCAGCCTGACCTTGGCTACCTGCAGGGATGGGGCACCCACGAGCTGTCCAGGTTAACTCCAGTAGCTAAAGGACACCATGGTCTGTGTGCAGCTCCCTTGGGCATCTCTTACTTGTGGGCAGACTGCTCCACATGAACATACCCAAAGATGCAAGGGAAGCAGAGAGCCTAGCTGCTTCAGGAATTACAAACATCAGCTCCTTCACATACAACTGAAACACTCTCTGCTTCTCCTGTGCCTTGGCAACCCAGCTGTGCATGGACTTCTTGTCTACAGCTTTGAAAAGCCTGACTTTTTAACATGGCTGAGCCATCTTCTGCTGAAGTAATCACTGGAGGAAGTGAAGTTATAGCCTGCAAAGCCACGTCTTTCATAGCTGCAGATCTGGCAAGATCTGCAGCCTTGATCCATCCTTCCTTTTTCCTTCCTTTCCTTCCTCCATCCCCTCTTATCTTTCCAGCAGCAATGGAGCAGGATTAGAGCTGCCGTACTTCAGAGGCCCTCACCAGGGAATGAGGCCACAGTTCTGTTCAGGAGTGCAAAGCCCCAGGGACACTTTGTAGTGAGGTCATGGCCGTGCAGCTCACTGCTCCAGTCACAGGTTGGATATTTAATTCTCTCAGTGTGCTCATAAACAGCACTTTGGAAGCAACAAACATCTGTCTGTGCCTTCCTCAGGGGTATTCTGGCCATTTAAAAGGTGATGCCTGACAAGTCTGTATGTGGGGATGCAGAGCATCATGATCACAGGCTAAGGGAACACAGAAGCAAGGACAGCATCTGCACCAGAGGAGCAGTTCTAAAAGGTGCCAGCTATCAATAGGGCAACAGACTGCTGGCTGCTGGCTGAGAAATCACAAAGAGCAAGCAGTAAAACAAGAGGGCACTGAAAGAAAGCTGATCCCAACCTGAAGTTCCTCGACCTGTGTCTTGGAGGCAATTCAGACAGGATGAAATTGCAAGTGGTAAACACCAAGTGTAGCAAAAACGTGGAATTACAGCACTGGGAAAAAGTCACTTGCTGCAGAGGCTGATGGCACAGAAAGGCACGTGTTTTGTCACTGATATGCAGAAACTACTAGAAAATAGCACCCCTCGATGAGTTGTTTTCCAGCACCTCTTGTTTAAAATGCTTGCTACAGCTGTGCTTTAAAGCTGAGCTCCACTGTGCCACAGGAAAAATACTGAGAGAGAGCTGTGAGCAGAATCCTTGGCACATGGCACTCAGCTGTGCCAGGCAGCTGATGCTCACAGCACCATGCTGAGAATGACAATAGTCAAAGCTTCCTCATTTAGAAACATCTGCTTTTTGGGGGGAAAAATAAAATAAAATAGAATAGAATAGAATAAAATAAAATAAAAAAAAGAAAGAAATGTTCCATGTTGTTGCATTTCATCCTTCTGACCTCCTCAGTAGAATGGATGTGGCTGATTTTTTCCTGTCTCCTCTGAAGCTGTGCTTGGCTGGGGTGCAGGCTGGATGCTGGCTCAGCTGTGTGGCAGCCTGCCATCCCACAGCATGTGTGTGCTTTGGTGCTTCACCAAGGTGTAAGTCAACAAAGAAAGAAAAAGAGGGGCTTTGCACCTGTTTTGAATCAAGCCCCTAGCACCAATAACCAGCTCTTCTAAAGTAGGATGACTTGAAAACTTTCACAGGGGAAGGCCTCTAAATGAAGCGATTAAAATGTAATATAAATAAATGAAGAGATGCCAGGAAGAAGCAGTTTCCACTCTTGGCACACATGGCAAGAGCAGTCCACGTGCCTGGTGATGCCATGCCACCCACAGGTCCTGCTGCAGGATGTCACACTGCCATGTCATGCTGCCAGTGATGGGGAGACACTCAAGCCCAGAGCTCCTGGGAGCTGGAGGTGGCCCAAGGATGAAGGCCTGCTGGGAATGCCACAAGCTCTTCCTGCAAAGCAGGGTGCAGCACAGACAAAATAACAATGAGGGCAACTGCTGGACTGTCAAGGATCAGCATCTCTGGAGTCAAAAACAGGAGCCTGATCACAAAGACACATAGCAGGAGTCCTTTAACTGGCAACCATAGAAGACTTGTGGTCCCAAGGATGTAGTGCAAGAGCCAAAGGAGACATTGCTTTTGGTATTCTTGGAGATGGGCATGAGAAGATGCACTTTGGATCTGTACATTCTCAGATCAGGAATGTTCATATCCAAAGGTACTGTTTCTGATTGCAGTAGAGACAAGCATGGTTCTGAAGGGAGTTGTAGCATTCAACATTACCATGGTATAAATTGCTATCACGTACAGAGTGTTCGATATTTCTTAAATGTAGAGTGCTTATCTTATTTGCGCATCACTGGAAACTGCAAGTCTGTGGTGAGAACAGCACTGAGAATTTGTGTTTCCCTGTTTTTTGAAACAATACTGCAGTTCCAGTCAGCCCAGACACACAAAAACCTTCACGTGAGATTGCTGTCCAATTTCAAGGGCTAGACCCACGTGAAAAGGATTGTCAAATATAGACCAAGGTTTGTTACCGAGAGGACCTCTGTCACTGAAGAAGTCTCACCCCAGTCATGCCATGTTCTACATTCACATCTGCCCTGTGAGATGTGTCCTACCAAAATCCCAGCAGCAAACTCAGCTGTGTGAGCATCAGTGTGTTGGAATGGCTGCAGAGGGGAGGTCAAGCTGAGGAAGAGGAAGGAGCCACAGCGGACAGAATGGGGAAAGACTGGGGTCATGAGAGCTGGAAGGGAGGAGAGCAGGAGGGAAAAAAGTGGTCGGTGACGTACAGAGGGGGCAGGAGGCTATGTGAGGAGAACCTCCAGAGACAAGCCGTGGGAAGGAGGAAGACGCATCCCATGGCATTTGGTCAATCCAGTCCTTGGGAACACTGACAGCCAGGGATCCCCTGGGAGATGTGGCTGTCTCTGGAGGGAGCCTGTGCACGTGCTGAGCAGCCTTACTGCTCTGTGGGGGAGAGCAATTAGGACTCAAGGCAGTGCCCCAGGGCTTTGGGGCAGTGCAATGGGACCACTGGAGGAGCTGTGCCGAGCTCAGGCCTTCAGCACCAACCTCCTACTAGGCACATCCCTAACCATCTCTATTACCCTGTGCTCGAGAACCATAGCGGAGAATCGCTTATGTTCTCTGTGACTAAGATAAGCTAAAAATAGTGATAATATCGCAAGGATGAGAGATAAATTTGCGAAGTAGAGCAAGAAAGCCCAGAAGCCCCTCACAGTCATTATATTCCCCCACAGCTCTTGGCTGTGCTTGTCAACAGCAAATGCTCTTGCAGTTTGTTGGGGAAAGAAGAAAATTGCCTGAGACAGTGGAAAGCATTGTATGGGAGTGATTTATTTCTAGCCTTTCTCCTTTTAACACACCCCATTGCTCTGCACCTTGCAACCCTGCTTTCTTCAGCCCCCTTCTCCCAGTGGGTTTAGCTGCCAGCACACACACACATCTGGTAAGGCACCACATCAGACCTTGCACTGTGAAAGAAAAGGCTGGTAATCTGCCATTTTCTAAGTCAGCAAGGACCTACAAAGAGGCTTTTTGTCCTTGTCAGAGTCTGACACTGCCAACAACACCCGTGGCCTCTTCAGGCTGACCCATGGTTCTAATTTCTGACCAGTGTGGAGGGCCTGTCACTTCTGATGTGGGCTCATTAGCAGACCAAGCTTTAAATAAGCTCTATGAATCTGCTATATTTTTAAGCACTTTTTGATAAATGAAAAGCAGAACCTCAAGAGAAAAAACAGACAAGAGCTCAGGCTACCAAATTAGCCAAATCCCTGGTGCAGCCCAGCTTCAGATGAGGAGCACACAAACAGGCTTGCATCACACCACACCAGTGACCAATACACTTCTCCCAAGCTGCATGAGCTCTGAACTTAACAGAAGGGTCACTTTCCCCCCTTAGGAGGTTATTCCTTTCAATCCAGAGGCCAGGGCAATGCCTGGATCTGGTGCAGCTCCCACCCATCTCGCACCCATGCTGGTATTGCTCAGTGCACTGCACTGCACAGGCACTAAGCAATTCCTGCTCCTCTGCAAGGCTAATGGAAAGGAAACTGGCCAATTTAAACTCTCTAAACAATTCTGGAGGCTTTTAGGGGCGCTTATCTCTCCTATTCTAATAGGTAGGGGCTCCAGGGAAGTTACTTTGCAGTGTGAGCTGCATCCAGGCTGACAGGCAGCTGATGCAAAACAGGCTCACAGGTAGTTTGGGAAAAATAACTCGGGTAGCGAGGGGGCTCACCCACCCATAGCCACAATAAAACGTTTGATGTTTCCCTCCCCTGCACTTCATCACGTTCCCGCCGCCTCTGTGATTCCTATTATGCAACTGATTGACTTTGCAAGATATGAGAACAAAGTGTCTGCTTCTCTGTTCCCTGATGTGTGTTAAGTGTGTTGGATTGGAAGGCCAAAGCAGAAATCAAAACAAGCCCCCCAAGCCTGGTTCTCTGCTCAACACTGTGCTTACACCGTTGTGACTCTGAGGGACTCAGCGTGGCAGCCATCTCCAGGCAGCATCCCAGGCACGCTTCCACTACTCTGCAGTGCTGTTCTGTGTGCTGATGTTTTCTGTATCAAACAAAAACATCTTCCAACAGGATTTTTCTCCTTGAAGGTTAATGAACAACACTTGAAGCTGCCTCTGACCAACAAGATGTGAACTTAGCCAGGAGGCAGAGGCAGCTACACTCTTATCAAACAAAAGTAAAAAAAAAATCATGGAGGAAGGACTGCAACCATGGGCACTCCTTGCTTTAACAGGGCCATGACCCCTGGAAGCATGGCTCAGGCACTCCTATGAAATCTCAGCTTGCTTCTGCTCAAGAACTCACTGCCCTAGGGTCATTACGTTCCATTTTGGTATCTTCTGACACATCCCCAGGGTTGTTCTGTCAAAAGGACGTGTCATGATACTCATACTGAAAGGGTACAGGCATTGCTGACAGATGACACTCACATCATAGACAGGGTACATCAATATGACAGCACTAGAGTTCATCGTTTTACTCCACTGGTGTTTACTGGGGAGGGTTTTGCTCCTGTTTTATTTCCCTTTTCCTGTATCCAGCTGTGGATTGCCTTTACATAAAGCTCCTGGATAAAACAGGCTGAGTCATGCTGTGCTGTTTGACTGTCCTTTAAACTCTCTAATCCATGCACACCTGGTCCAAAAGCCACCAGTCCAGTAAGAGAGGCAGGTTGGACTCTGTCAGCAGCAGAGATCAAAGTGGGTTCCAATTTTAAAGACATTAAATTCAGTTTGTCTTTGTTCTGTATGAGTCACACGAAGTAACACACAGCAAACGCTGGAAGGGGAATAGGAACAGCTCTAAGAGGGGAATGATTTTTTTTCTTTAGTTTCCCTTTTGCATAGTCTAGAGTTGTTCATGGGAGAGGAAAGAGACACTATCTGCAGCCTGAGATCAAATGCTGCAGTTTGTAATGGGAGGAAAAAGGCCATCAGTCTGTGAACTGAGAAGCAGCACTAGCACTAGAGAGCCAAGAGCCTCATTAAGCTGTGACAACAGGGAGCAGCCCAAGGGACAGACAGCCAGTAGCTGTGAGATAGTGACATCCAGGGAGAAAAACAGGCAGCTGGGGATGCAGCAGCATGAAAGGTTTGCAACAGTAACAAGAAAAAGGGAATTGACTGCATGGGAGTAGTAGCAGAGATCAAAGGGAAAAAAGACCTCCAAGTACAGACAAGAGAACAGCAAGGACCTTGGTGGCCCAGTGTTGCTGAAGAAATGAAATGGAAAAGGTTCAGGAGGTACAAAAATCAAAGCTTGCCAGCTTGAAGCTACAATAGCATCCTTCTGGCTACAAATAACACAGGCTAGACACTTCAGATCTGGGAAGTGTTTAGTCCAGTAGAAGCAGGGTAGAGAACCTCTAGGTGCTGTAGAAAGCTGTAGCCCCATTTCCATCCTACAATCTGCTCATACAGTTCAACTGTAGTCAAGAAATTCTTAGTTATTTAGAAACACTCCCAAACTGCTCTGAGACCTTACTCTTTTTTTCTGTCTGAAGTATTATTCATGCTAGTGGGGGTTCATTCATGCTGGTTAATACCAGATGTTTGCTAATATCACAAGACATTTCTCACTATGTGTAGAAATATTTGCACAATAAATTTCAATGAGAGTTCTTCTGGGAAGAGATGATGATAGTGGGGCTTTTTAGCTGACTTTTTTTTTTTTTTTTTAAACCCTCAACAGCAAGCTGATTTTACATACACCCAATCCCTCTCTTACAGATTTCTTTCACCCAAACTTTCCCATGCTCATGAGCACCACATTGTGGGAGTCCAAGGGGCCTGGATGAGATCAGCCACATGCAAAGCATAAATCACTGGTTGTTAAGGTGTGGTTCTTTGCCTCAGAAACACACCAACTTGCTTCTAGGCTGCAGCCTGCCATCTGGGTTTTTCTGCTTAGGATATGTCTCCTTTTTTTTTTGGTGGCCTGTCAGGAAAAGCAATGGCAAGCTCATTACCATCCTTTCAGCAGAATGTAGGATCTTCTGCTGATGAGTTATCTGTGATCTTACCAAGCAGGGCACAGGCCTTTTGGGTCTGCCATAAACACATCCTCCAGTTTTATCAGGAATAGCACCCCAGGAACTGGGGCCTAGGACAGCAGATCTTCATTATCACCACTGGCCATTCTTTCAAAAGTCATTCACTTATTTCTCTCAGTGTTTACACACATTTCCATTCAGGCTTCACTTCAATCTTCATATTTCTGTCACAAAACTCGTGCATTTTTTGTGTGGGATAATCAGTATGTTCTGCCTTACTCACACATTCAGCAGGAGGTTGTAAGATGGGTATTGCTCTTCAAGAAGGCTGTAGACTAACTGGAGAGAGTCCAGATCACAGATTTACAGGGAAAGATGGAAGAATGAGAATTTGTTCCATCTAGATGTGAGCAAACCAAAGGGACAAGGGTTAATGATACATGAAGTACCTAACTGTCACATCTATAAAAGGCTGCAGTTGCAAAGATGAAGATGATAAGCTGTTCACCATGTCCATGCTGGCTAGGACAAGAAATATTTGTCCTGAACTAGACAGTAGACAAGATTTTCTATCTGTAAGATCATGAAGTACTGGACTGGATCAACTGGAGCTTGTAACAATCACGTAGAAAATCTCCTACTACAAATACTCTTCATTTCTTTCTGCCTTGGTGAGGCTCTGGGTGATGAAGCTCTCTGCAATTCCTCACCTAAAGGGTTATCAGGAGATGATAAAACAGAAGTCTAAAGTCCAGCTTCTACACTCACGTTTAGGTTTTGATTAAACATTGCACGCACAAGGCCTTCTGCTCCTAACGATCCTGCCTGGCTGCCACAGTGACAAACACTTGGCTGCTCTTGGATATCAGGAACTCACTGGTTCTGAGCAACCTGTCCTCAGCTTGCTGTTCCATTCATACCAAGCTTTATTGCTGCTTTGCCACTGCAGTAAGGCAGGCTGCCTGCATTGTCAAACCCAGTTGGGAGCTCCATACAGCTCTGCAGTGCCAAAGCCTCTCTGTGTAAGCCATGCTGGCCCAGGCACATTGGGGAAACTCTAGATATGATTTTCCATTCATGAAGAAGACTTGGTCTCTAACACTTCATATCTGTGTCCCCCCCACCAGTCTTTTTATAACTGTTATTATTATTTTTAGAGCTAAATATATTTCCAGGCATGCAGTACCCACAGGGAAATAGAATCTGATTTTCTGGCTGGAGAAAATAGTGCATAGTGACCAGTCCCAAGGGAAAGAATGAAATCAGTGTTTCTAAGTTTCCAGTTAATTGTGTTTACTGAAGAATACATAACATTAGAATGCCTTGAGCCTTGGCCAGGTTTGCAAAAGTAAATAAAGACAATTCCAGTCTAACATTAGAAAACTGACCCTTGAATTATTTCTGAGCTCACTTCTTCCATCAGCTAGAACAAATTCTGGTGCTTATGATATTAAATAAGGAGCATCAGATCCATACCTTGTTTTTTCAGCAAATTAACACATTCAGCTGCTATAGCTGGAAGGCAACTCTTCTCCTGTATGCCATGAGACAGAAGAACAGATCCTTCCTCCTCAAGTGTCATCTTCTCTGGAGAAATCTTCTGCTCAGTATGCGGTGTCAGGGAGCTGTGGGAGCAGGATTGGAGATGAGGATGATCAGGCTGTACTCTCAACTAAGAGGCACTATCCCACAAAGCCTGAGCAAGGCAGGCAGCCCAGAGAGCTACTGACAGTCTATCTGCAGCCCTAGCGATGCAGCAAGGCAGAGGACATCCAGAAAGGCCTGTCAGAAACAGCAAGAGACAGGCTTAGAGACAAACTTATGTACAAGAGAGCTCAGGAAAAGAGTGAGGCCCATGGCCAGAGTTTTAACACAGCTCCTGGCCCATGGGCAGGTGAGGCTGACTGGTGCAACGTTACAGTGCTGCCTGCTCCAGAGAGCAGGACAGACATCAGGTGCTGCCAATTCTTCTCTGATCCTTTCCCAGCCTTATCTCTTTGCTTTCTGCCTAGCCTCATGATATCAGCTGGGGACCTGCTGATTTCTCTGTGCTCTCCAAACGTATCTTGCAAATTGCTTGTAGCAATCCTAATACAGACTTTTCTGCCCAGTAGAGTCAGTCCCATTAACTAGCAGCTCACTCTTCAGTGTCTAATGATTCAAACCACAAAGCCATTTGTCATGGCTACATCTTCTTTCCCAGGGAGTAAAAGTCGATTAGTGTTCTCAGTTTGGCTCAGAAAGAGCTCTTCCTCTCTCTTGTTTCTTCATGCTACCAGGAAACCATCTACAATAATGACTTGTTTGGATGCCTAGTGCTCTGTTAAAAATTTCATTTCTGTGTATCAAACACCTTAAGTGGAAGGGACATCGGATGTTCTTAGCTTCATCCCTACTCAGCAATGGATCTACACATTTGCTTAAATTTCATTAAGGTTAATCGAATGTGCTTTTGAACCAGAATCTGAGAGGAAAGGCTCGAGAGGGGCACACAGAATGCGTAAACAGAATGTGTACACCTTGGTCTCCTTTAGCAATGGCTGTCAGTCATATGCTGGTAATGGCTCTTATTTCTCAGCAGGACTATCAGGCAATGACCAAAGTTCCTTTTGCCAGTACAGTTTGACACCGATTTTATTTTGCTGTTGCCTCTGCCCAAAAGACAAAATCCCATTTGGCTTTAAGGCTCTTGTCACCTGCATTTTTCTGGGGGCACCCCACACTGAATCTGTTAGCAATTCTTCTCAGAAGGAATTGCCCCTCCTGGCAGTTTGTGCTGTATCACCTGCTTCAAATGGCCCACAGAGCAACTCCTGGCCTGAGGCTCACCTGTGAGCAGAGATGTGAGCTGGCCTTTGATTTGCCCTGAATGCTTTCTGATACCTCACCACGTAAGTCTGCGTGCAGTGCCAGGCCCCTAGTGCTCCAATGAGTGTGCTCTCCAGCATCCACTGCTCATGACTGTGTAGGACTTGTCTTGGGAAGTCAACATGGGAGGCACAATGCAGCCTGAGTCAGTTTTTGGGAAAACAGCCATTATTTAGATGGGACTGAACACGTGCACACTGAACTGTTTGTGAGAGATTTGCTCATCTCTGATTCAGCTGAGGAAGTTGACTGCAAAGCTCACCCAGCCTGGCTTCAGGCCCAGCTCACACAATTAGAAAAGTATTAGCTGAACTTACTAGGAAAATCAACATTAAACAGATAGGAGCTGGTGTAGTTGTTAAAGACAATGTAGTGCTTTCCCTGGCAGAAACCCAGACTAATGGAGGGCTTCCAGCATCCAGAGCAGCCTCCAAATGAAGGCTTAATTGGCCTCAAAAGCCACTCATATAATTACAAATACTTGTAATGAAACATGAAAAATACAAGAGCTCAGGACTGTGACTTAGTGGGAAGAAATGGTCTCAACTGCCTCGGGAAATAAATCAAAGCTCTTTCACCTTTTCCCTTCCACTGAGCCAGCTCCTCTCTGTCCTGCAGGCTCCACTCTGCTGCTAGTTCACAGGGCAGTGCCGAGGCCACCGTGCTGCTACCTGAAATCAGGTGGACAAGGCAAATCTTGTGCTTTCCCCTGGCAGCTGGGGACGCCTTCTCACTCTGGGCGCAGTTGCTTGTTGGCTATTGGGAGGACACTAGTGGGTTTAGACTGCCCACTGCTGGTATGCTACAAAACACCTGCTTTGGTGAACGTTTCCTATTTTGATTCTGCCCATCTTCAGCTAAGTGACTCTCCACGATCTCTGTTTGACAAGAAGAACAGAACACAGAGTCTCTGTGTAGCTGTGCCCTGAAACATGCATCTCTGCCAGTTGCTCAGCTACAGCAGCAGCTGTAGCACCTGACCCTGGCAAAGACAGGTACTTTCCTCCAGCCCTCATACCAAGGACCTGCAGCTCCCAGTACAGCCTGATGAGGAATCCAGGGTATGATTCCCTAAGTTTCTATGCTGAATTGAGACAAGGACCAATGAGGTTTGAGCCATTTGTTGCTCTGCAAGTTTCTGGCTCACTGGAGACAACTCAATGGCTTGTTTGTGCTGGGGAAGTCTCTCAGCCCCTGCAGTGAGTTCAGAATCACAGTCACTGAGGCTGCAAGGGAGCCAGGGCCCATCTAGCTCAACACTTACACAAAGCAAGGGTAGCTTTGACATTTCCTGTGCACCTTTCCTAAGAAGCAGTCGACATCAAGTCCCACTGAAAGGAAATTTCAACCAACCATGCTAGGGAAGGCCTTGAAGGTTGTTAACTTTGATCAGAAAGGATTCCTTGCCACAGATACCAGCAAGAGAGCTGTACCAGCACCACATCCAGCCTCATCTAATTGGCTAGTTAGACCACTAAAAGCTTTGCAAGGCCACAGCATTATTGCTCATTCTTTCAATATCAGATCAAATGACACCAGATCCCTTCACCTTATGTTTTTTCACAGCGCTGGTCATTTAGGGGACAGAAGCCATACATGTCTGTCACCCATGCCTCTGTTCCCAGATCTCACAGCTGCTAAGGCAGGGAGAAAAACAATCAGGATTAAAATCCCCATTCCCTCCTAAGGAAAGTGAAGGTATGGCATAGGGACTGCCACCCCAGCAAGGAGGCAACAGACAGCTGGGTGCCTGCTGTGGGGCACACACTTGTGTCTTGAAGTCTAACTTCTCTAGAGGCACCTTGGCCTTCTGGCCTTGACTGGTCTTTGATGCTGAGCTCTGTTGTGTGCACATATACCCAACACACTTTCCATACAAACTCACTGAGTCCCTCCTGGTAGGGACGAGAAGTAATAAATTCCCATTCTCTCCAAGAAACTCACTTTGGCTGGACTTTATTCAGCCTCCTGATATCTCTGTGGCATTCAGCTGCAATTAAACATACTGAAGGCTGAGCCTCGGTCACTGGGGGACCATTTGTTTTGTATGACTCATGTCTGTCAGCAACTTGATCAAAGAGAGTCCTGCATGAGCCAGATTGCATCAGGATATACATACCACAAGGCAGTTTCATGGCTATCACGTGCAGTCTTATAGTGCACCAACTGGCCTGCTGAAGCAGGTAGTATTCTAGTAAAGAGGGGAGCATCCTATCCCACCCAGGAAGATGGTGGTTAATGCAAACTACAGCTTCCCCAGCACAATCTGCACACAGCCAGTCCCAAAGCCATGAGGTTTTCCTTGCTTGCACAGAGTTTTATATCATTTTACAGCTTCAAGTGCTAAAATGTGATCAGCTCATTATTAGCAAAAGCAAGACCTAGTGCAACCTTAACTGCCCCAACGTGATGATAAGCAGGAGGTTCAGATAAAGAAGTCACCTGAAAATAGGTGTGTTTTGCAAGAGCCTGAGGGACTTTAGAGAGGCTCACCTGTGTGCAAGAGCTTTTCCTCCACTTGCTGCAGGCTCAAGCCTGGTGTTTTACTTTGAAGTGCCTGCCCTGGCTCTGCCAGGGACGGGGTTAAGGCCCTATGCTTTCAGCTCTGTTCAGATAACCATCACTAAATGAATACAACACAGTGACCACAGAGGCGGAGAAGTGACACATGTTTCTTCAGCAGCCATGAAAGGACTCCAGCTCAAAGCCCACCTGTTTTTGCAGCTGAGATTACGCAGGTTCCTGCACGCACTCAGTTACCAGAAAATGACCCCAGGTACAAACATCAGGAGCAGTCTGTGTGCTTTGCCACGTCTGCATCGTCCTGCCATGAGAGCAGCAGAAACAGAAAACAAACAGCATGCGTGCTCTCAATGCAAGCAGGGATTTTTATTGATGGGGTTGTCACTGGAAGATAGTGACCAGAAGAGCTGTGCATTATCAGAAGCAAAATGTGCAGGCTGAGTAGGTGTTAGGGAAGAGCATTCTGTCAATTCTCAGCAGGGACAGAAGGTTTCTGTAGTACTGATGACTTTTCCTGAGGTCTGAGCATGGCTATAACATCAGGGAACACATGTGTGAGAGGGAATACTGCATGCAAAGAAATACCAGGAGATGGAGTCTTGAGAGCCATCAGATGGGGCAGAGCCATCCAGGCTGCCAGGCTTCAGGCTCCAACTGGGAGCTGGAGTGCCCAGCAGAGCTGTCATGGTCTGTTCAATCAGTAGAAGGGACTGCTCGGTCCTGTCTAAACCAAATATGGCATTTGTGCTCCTTCCCATAAAATAATGGGGTGGCTTTGGTGCTCCCCCCATCCCTGGGCCTGCTGCCCTCCTTTCACAGCCTTTCGTGGAAATAAAGCAGCTCTTCTCATTGGAATACTAATTCAGCCAAATATTTACCAGAGATCAGACTAAATAATTCAGTATTTTAAGTCTATTGAGGACTGCTCTGTATTTCTGCTGTCAAAACAAAAACCCTCTGATGGGATGTGTCAGGCAACAGACCAGAATAAAAGGAAGGAATGGGCCTGCCACAGAGGGGTGCACACAGGTGTGTTTGGTCTTGATCAAAACTACTGTTACCCACATAGGGCTGTTGGTGTCTGTTTTAATGGAGCAAGAAGGACTTGGCAGAGTTGTTCCAACAGAGGGAGCACGGGGGCAGCTGTGGCTGTTCACTGCCTGCCCCTTCCCTAAGGGGCATCGCTGTCACTGAGCCCCTACAGCTCTTCCCACCTTTCTTTGGGAGATTGAGGAATAATCTGGTAATCAGAAAGCAAAGATGCTAAGCTTAAAAAATCAAGTCTTACTCAGTGACAGTCTATGAAGTTAAGAGGTGAAATGCACACGTGGATCCAGTAAAGCAGTCTGCAAATCTTTGCCACAAATTACAAAAATAGTGTGGATGAAAATGAATGGAAATTATTTCATAAATGCCACAAAGGCAAGCTCTAGACTTAAACACTTTCCATCCTCAGGCAATTTGGGCCAATTTGCAACAGATACAGTATTTCTATTAGATCTGCTGGCTCCAGGAATGGTAGAATTCTTAAATAGGTTTATCAAACTGACAGGATAAACTGGCAAACAATCACCTGTTTTTCCTCAACAGAGAGACTGGAATAGCTTGCTTACTGGTGTGCATACTGAAAGTACCACATTTCCCCCATTTTGAGGAAGTATTTTTTGCAATCTTTGCAAAACTTATTTCTGCCTACAGTTGCTAGTTGTTTTTTTTATTTTTTTTTTCTGGATGTGGCAGGGGAACTCAGACAAGGGAAAGACAGAACCAGCAGGCAGGACCAGATGGGGATCGGGTTTAGGAATTAATGTTGAAAGAATAAAATGGCATGATCAATGTTCAGAAAAGTTATGGACTGTGTCGTATCAAAATGGTAATAACGAAGCACATCCTGATGTGGGCTAAAAGCTAGACAGTGCCCAGGTGGTGAGGTCATTTGTCATGAACAGGACAGCAAGGATGAAAATAGGGAATCCATAAAGTACATACAGCTGCTAGAGTGGAAGGTATGGAGTGGTTGCTCATATCCACAACATACCAAAACGTCTCAAGTTTTACCCAAAATGACTCTCCAGTTGCACACAGCAAGTTAATCAGACAAAATCCACAACATAGGAAATAAAACTGCACCAACTTACATTTTAGAACAAAGCCTTTCTTGGTCCTCAAATAATAGTTTCCCAGTCATTCTGAAGATTTGATACCCATGGAAATTTGACCTGGAATTATGTTCTATCTAATTGTTGTGGTGAATTTCATTTGGGTAATTACTGAGGAGGAAAATCAAAGTAAATGGTAGCTTTAAAATCTTCAAATGCTGTTTTTTAGAGAGAGAGATTTTAGAGCTCATTTTGTATATTTATGGAAGTACGTATTATGATATTCCATGATGACTGACAGATGTATTTTTTCTTTTTCTTTTTTTTGGCATTACTTTTTTACTGCTCTGATGAGAAATCCTCTATACTACTTCTTAATCCCTAGCACCATCAGTTAAACCAGGACATCAGAACAGTGCACTTTTAGAAAGAAGAAACAATTTGTACTGCAAAAATCTTAGCTGTGCTTTAAAAAAAGCAAAATTCTGTCTGTCTCTATCAGCATGGACTGATGCTGAGAAAGGGCTAATACACAAGGGAGTCCACAATGCAGCACTGCAACCATCAAGGGAGGCTTTACAATTAGACATCCTTCTCATTCCATCCTGAATACCTAAGGTATGACCATCAGAATCCATTTTGACTGCTGTCCCAGCCCTGTGGCATCTGCTCTTCCTTGTGAAGAATATGAAATGCTCCTCGCAGCCTTGCTAGTTCTGTGCTATGGACAGTGCCTGCCCTAGTAGTTCCATCTGTGCTGCAGGCATCCTGGAGATATCCCAAAATCATCTGAGTGGGAAAGCAGTGAGATTTAGATTGGATATAAGGAAGAAGGTTTTTCCAGTAAGGGTGGTGAGGCACTGCCACAGCTGCCCAGAGAGCTGTGAGTTCCCCATCCCTGCAGATAGCCAAGGTCAGGCTGAACGGGCTCTGGGCAATGATGGAGCTGTGGGTGTCCCTGTTTGTTGCAGGGAGTGGGACCAGATGGCCTTTAAGTGTCCCTTCCAACTCTAACCATTCCATGACTTTCTGTCTAACCAGAAAATGCTCAGCACATTACATGCCATTGCTTGCACTGCTAGTATGGGCTGACAAAATATTTCCCTTGAAAAACAAGAAGGTTGTCACGTGGAGAATCCATCTGGATTTCTGCAAGCAACGCCTAACTCCAGTCAGATATTTTGGGCAGGATTTAGAGTACATTCCTGCCTTCAAAACTTCCTGTGGATGCACACTTGGAAAAAAAACCACATTTTAAAATGTGTAAGAGTGTCCAAGGTAAGTGCTTCCGGAAGCTGGGCATTGAAATGCGATTGCCTAATGAGCACTGATGTCACTGCAATACACTTGTGGAAAGCTAGTTGTAAACACGGAGGTTTGGCTGGGAAACCAGCATCCTGCAGATTAACTGTGACAGTGATGTATGCGCTATGTAAATAGAACTAATCAGAGGTGCAGGCCGTATAGCCACGGGGCAGGCAGGAAATGAATGCTGCTGAGGACTTTGCAGACTCACTTTCTTATTTTGACCTTTCAAAAGAAGAAATAATAAATTTAGTTCAGCACAGATGCGAACATTTTTCACAGCAGAAGTTGCGCTGAAACGACAGAGATTCCCAAGCCGGCACCGAGTTTGATTTTTCATTGCAGATGCCTTACAGAACTCCTTGGAGACTCCTGTCTGACAGAGCACATGTGCAAAGCATTGGTTGTGTTTTCAGTGATGCATATCTACAGCAATGCAATTTTGTTTCCTTCCTTTTATACAGCAGCAACAAAAGGTTTTGAAATGCGAACTATGTGGAGATAAGATGGTTCTCCGTCACTGACTTGGAAGGATCTCACATGCCAAATTCCTCCACTGTGATGAATCTTTTAAGCGTACCAATAAGGACATTCACAGAAGTGGCAGATTGCAAGCTCCTCTACTTGAGGTTTACAATACAGTTTTTTCCCTCTGGTATTGGTTCATGAAGCTTTTTTGGTTTGTTTGTTTGTTTGTTTTAATCTGAAGATAAATAAAACAATACAATGGATTGTATTATTATTAAATTTTAGTTCCAATTATGGTTTCCAATAATAGGTAGGCAATAAATATTGATGAGTGATAAATGTTGAGGTGTTTCAGAGGAGTAGCAGAATTACTTTTTGAATATTAATTAATCCAAAAGATGTAATTTTCATTTTCCATTCTTTTAATACCATAGTAATAAGGAGAAATATGTAAGCACGTTTTTACAGCCTGTGGTCTACAGTGAAGATTCTTGCCATGCTTACCCTTTACAGGACAGTAAGGAGACTGTTGCTTTATTTCTTGGCATAGGGGTAGGTATCAGTTCCCTTCAGCAGAAAATAAACATAACCCCACAGAAGGCATACAGCTGGAGGAAGGGGATTGAGTAAGAACAATGGCAGAGCCTGGTTTTGGAGAAGTCTGAGCAGCACTGGAACATGAGCACAATTGTGAAGGTGGGAAGGTTTGCACGTACCGGGCCAGCAATAAAATGTGTTTGAAGAAAGATGGGGGGGAGTCACTTTGAAAGCTCTTCTGTTGTGTTCTAGCTCCCAGTGCTGAGCTGAGCTTGTTTTCAGCTGAATTAAAATTCTGAATTATTCACCTTTATAAAAAAATACTACATATCCAGTGTATAATACAAAGTCTCTGTAGCGAATGCTGTCAGTCGATATTTCTCTCACATAGAGCAGTTCTCAGTTCTTCCTAGCTCAAGCATGACTTTATCATCAGCTGAGCTGGATCCCTACCAAACCCTAACAGCAGTCTGTGCAGAGACCTTTCAGCTGAGGAACAGGCCCAAAGAGATCAGTGCTTCCCATCTTGCACTTCATGATCTTTTCAATTTTGCTGTTTGTGTCAAGTAAAGGCACTTTTGAAAATACATATTCTATTCAATTATATGCGAAAGGTTTGCTAATATATTTCAAAGGTCAGACAGATGGTTGCTAATTAAGACATCAGTCCTTGTCCTGAATTTCTTCAGAGCTTTCTAGGGCTGTAGTCATGTCATCAACACAATATTCTGGGTCTGTTTTTTCTGGCTGAAAATAATGTCCTCGCTTTTCTAGCTCGTCATCTTGCAGTATATAAACCAGCCCAGAAGCATTTACAGGGTCATTAATACCGTTGCTATAACAACTGCAGCCTGCAGTGCAAAACAGAAATGCTTATTAGCACCAGCACTATCGCTGACAAAACACAGGCTGTCTTTAACGTAATTTGGCTACTTCAGGGACAGAGTTTAATATTATCTCTCTTTCAATGGGGGGGAAAAAATGAGACTAAGATTACTTGCAACGATTCTGTATTTTCTTTCAAAATTTCCAAATGAATTCTCAGGAGATGCACATCACAATGCTGCCTTTGGACTGATACCATCATCGCACTATGGTACAGTCTTATTTCAGGAAACGTGATTTGCTTTGGGGTCGTGTAAGAGTGGTCTGGATAAGACCTTCAGACATATACCAATAGATCAGTGCTTAGACAGCATTACACAGTTGTAAAAGCCAGAAAAAAAAAAAAGATTTCAAGTGACTATCTCTGTTTCAGAAAAGTGAAAAAAAAATAATGCATTCTGTATTTATTCTTTACTTATTGGTAAAAGGCAGAATATATTATTAAAGACAGCTGTGGTTAAAGAGTTCTCAATAAGCAGGATATGATACATAAGCCTACTCTGAAACTGAAAATGTAGTTTAAAACCATAACCCTTCTTCTCAAAGGTACTCGGGCTATGAAAAGCAGTTTTGCACTGCATATTTCCATTCAGTCTGATTTTAAAACGTGTGTCACACAGGTAGTACAGAGCACTTTTTCCCTGTTCCTTTTTTTAAAGAAACAAAACCTGTATATGCATACATATATAGAGAGAGATTACATTTCAGGAATTTGGATTCCCACAGGAAGATTTTTAAAATTCTTTGGACTCTGAGTACTCTCCCTCCTCCTCAGCCCTGCATTCACAGGGGAGGGGCCATGGTAGGACCAGAACTTAGCAGCGTCAGTAAGTGCACAGAACTGACCAACACTGTGGGAAGGGGATGAGGTCATGCCTTCTCCTCGAGGCCAGGTATCTTATCTGAGTTATCTAAATGAGTCACTGACATTAAAAAGAGGAAGACTCCATGAACTACGGGATCACAGCTATAGCAAGGAGACTTTCTCTGGTATCATCACGCCAGTTGTTCTTTTCCAACCTCTTATTCAACTAACAGAGGTTTCTTTGGCAGATTTACTATTCCTGTGACATCTCCAACACAAATTGTACTAGAATGAGACATTTAACTAAAAAAGGAGCTTGTACGTTAAGCTAATCCATGACAATTAGCCTAAGGAATTAGTACATTTAGTTTATTCAAGCTGAAGTAAGAATTTTTTGGTTATTCACTGTCAAAATGAGAAGAAAACGCTTTTTGTATGTGTGTGGTGAAAGAACTTTTATACAGGCTGAGTGATTGTAAGAGAAAATAAAACCATAGATACAGAAGAGAGATGAGAATATGTAGGTGGACAAGCTTGAAATTAGTAGAGTTCACCACTTCCAAAAAGTGGTGCAAAAATCAAAATTTCTCCTTACAAAAATATTTAAACAACTGCAGCTTCACCAGGTTCTTGCAGAACAGCCTCAGAAATATTGAGTTTCCAGTTAGGATGCTGTAGGTAGAACTAATTTTGTGTTCAGCATATGGCATCTGAGACTGTAGAAGGCAATTTAAGGTCAGTTGGAAGTTCTTCCAAGAACTTAAGGATTACGTTACCAATTTTGTAATACAAAGTGGTTCTCATTAAAGTTCATTTTAGAGGAGCTATATGCACTTCTCACTCATTTTGGGGGAAAGACGATGGCATCATCCTTATTATTCTAGAATGTGGAGTTCCACAAGCACAAAACCAGGAGTCTCTCTGCTAGAAGCTGCGTTTGTCTGTATGAGCAACGGCCATTTTGTAAAGTTGTAATCTCACTTCCTTAAATGACGACTGTAAAAACAGAACTCTACTTAAAGTCCTGTGTGCCTGCAGCTGCAGTGACAGCTAAGGTGGCGAATCTCCTTCTTCTCACTACCTGATCTGGAAACTGTTCAACAGCCAATTGGGGGAATCCAGCCTGGGACAGCATGAACACGCCTTGCTGAGCACACCACTCATACAGATGAAACCGCTGTCAGGAAGTTAAAGCAGCATTCTGTAAAACTGGAAAGCTTTTTCAGAAGATGGAGAACCCACTTCTTTTGTTCCCTCAACTAAACATTTCTGCTTCAAAGGATAAATCCTATTACAAAGTCATGAAACCAGCAGTTAAAGAAGAGTCAAATAAAGCGAGCAAGCCCGGGTAAGTTTTAAGGTCATGCTGACAATCTGAGTGTTGTTTATGCAGAGGATTCTTGTAACATAGCTTGTGGGTGTGAATTTAGGGCACAGACCTTTCTAGTTTTGACTGATGTATATGAAAACTCATGAACTGCGAGCTTGGGAATTGCAGACATACTATTCATTCATCAAGAAAACAGTTTTTAAGTACAAGAAACAAATAAATAATAAACTAAGTGAATAAGAAAAAGAGGTTTCACAAAGTTCTGAAAAATGCTTTTCAAACCATTAATATGTTCTGGTAAATATTCTTTGTAAAGACTTCAAGTGTGAGGAAGCACTACTTCCTCTTTTCATTGCAGAAAATTAAAAGTAGAAGATGCTGAGCTAACTGTTTCATGGGTTCACGAAGTGTGCTCATGTTCCCTAATATGAAATTTCACTCTTTTTCTTCAAAATAAGTACTGAAAACAAAAAGATTCCCACTTCTATTTGCTAGTACTTCATGTGCAATTCATGTTATTGCCTAAAGAATAAATTCATTAATGTGAATAATATACATAGGAGAAGAAACAGAAATATCAATGTAAGTGAACATTTGTGGATCTGTGGTGCAAAGGCAGAGATATTAGTCAAAGAAAATGCCTGGAAAAAAACCCTTTAACAAAGTTGATTTAAAAGATTCTTGAACTATGTTGTAGAGCAAAGCAGAAGAGAAACAGACTGAGCCTTCTCCTGCAGAAATCTGAATTACATGAAGCTGAACATCTCAGTAAACCAACAAACTTGACAAAAGCATCGAGGTAGGTATTATAAAAGAGAGAGAAATGATGGGGATTCCTTCTTGGTAGTGTCAGTGTGACTCAGAACATTTCCTGCATACGTGTGTATGCATTCAGACTTGGCAGAGAGTGACACTTTGAAAATCTATTTCATTTAAAGTTGGCTATCTAACTCAAGCATACAAATAGCATAGAATTATCTGGCATGGAACAAGGGAACTCACCTCTAGTGTTTTCACACCATTAAGTGCAGAGTGTTGCCCACATACACACACATATAAAAATCTTTACTCATGCCAACAGTGTTTTTCTTAGTCCACTGGCTATACCAAGCAAGCATTGACTCAGAAATGGAGCCAAAAGATTACTGTTTAGAAGGAAATCATCTAGCTCCTGGGAAGACAGATTTTCTAAAGAATTCTGGGATGTATGTCGAATACTGGATGCATAGTTCCCTGATAATTGCAGTAACTGACTGTCTTGTCTCCAAAATTCAGATACTGGTTTTTAAACACTGCTGTAATATTGTCTCTGTGAAACTACTTCCTATAAAGATGTAGGTTGAAATATTATTTTTGTTAAATTCAGTAAGAACTTAGTTCTTGACTTCACTAGATTACCAGAATCTCAGCGATACATGAAGAATTACATTTGTAGGTCTTGACTGAAAAAAACTAAAGACTTACTGCAGCTCCAAAGCCTAAAAAATTAGTTGCTCCTTTCTTTCCACCACAGAAGACTTCAGCGATTCCCATCTCGTTTTTAAGCCTTGTTAATATTGTTTAAGCTATTACTGTTTTGGGGGCCAAGATGTATTGTTTTGACCAGTATGCTTCCTTACACGTGTAAATATTATGACCATCCAAATGATAGCATGTACTCATGATCTGGAAGACTTTGGTCTCCATGGTCCCAGGGGAGGATTTCACTGCTTTTTTTTCCCCTCTCTTTTTTTAACTGTGCTCTTGTACTTGATTCCATGGTTCTACAGTTCACGTAAAAATAGAAGACCTTGAAGGCAAGAACAAAGGTAAAGGAGTGTTACGAACCACCTCCTTCAGTTCCTCAGTTCCAGATGCATAGAACTGTGCTAAGCCTGAAACTAAAATGAGAAAGCACAGTCCATGTGCCACCTGTAGGCAGACAATACCTTTCCAATGCTCGTTCTTATTTGGGTGGCTGATTACCACTGGGTATCTCATACCCAGGTTCTGGTTTCTGTTACTGCAGCACTCTTTGGAGTCCCTACGTCTTAGGGATCTGTGAAGCTACTTCCTTTCTAAAAGAAAATGAAGAAATCACACGGAGTTTCCAAAGCCAGCAAAGATCCTCTCCAGCATTCTATGCAGTATTGGACTGTGTATGTGCTCTGAAGCTGTCGGGGTTTATCTTCCACCATTACCAAATTCATTTCTGTGGCTGTAGCAACCCATTATTCCCAGATGTACAAGCACATACAGTTCAGAGAACTGCACACTTTGTACTTTCCATAATTAAAAAGTAAGGGAGCGAGGTCTCGCTTTCCCTGACACCAGAATTCCCCTGCTTTATTGGCCTATGTTCATTTTTCATATTTCAGTTCTCCAATATTTATACGCCTCGAGAACTGTTTGTCTCTCCCTAGCTAAGAATTTCATTCCTACAAGCAAGGACTTCAGCTAGGAGACACATGACACCTGTAAAAGTGTAAAATAAAAATCCTCCTTTTACTTTTTATACAAAACCAAGAGCATTACTAGCTTAAATTCCCTCTCATAGTCATTGGAATTTCCCTTAGTCTAAAATTCATGTGACTACAGATTTTGCCAAGGGAACCCAAGCCATGTATATCAGGCAGCAGAAAAAAATATGAGCCTGGGGCAGGAAAGAGTCATCATTTCCCAAAGTGTTAAATCCATGACAAGTTCTTCTGGTTTTCAGCTCCACTATCAACTAACCCCGGACAAACTGCTTTTATATGAGGACATTGCCACTTTCAGCATAAAACGTTATGTCATGGAAAAGAAATGGTTTTAAATATTTATATACATTCTTCACGTTCAGGCTTAGAACTAAGGTATAGTCCTGGCATGATAAAGTTAATGCCAGCATTGTGCCAATTCCTGTTTACCAAAACCAATGTATTGTCCTGGTGTGTGTGTGCAGGGATAACCTATATAGCACAAAAAGAAAGAGATTCCTGAAAATTTTATTTGGAAGAATAAAATAAGGCAATTAATTATCCGTATGTTTCTCTGAGACAGGATATTCGAAATAACTGAGAAATACTTGTAACTTGTCACAGCTGATGAAGAATACATGGAGTTTTATAAATTGAGTGCAGTGTCTCAGAATAACGTGACATTTGAAAATGTTAGTGGTGAACAAACCAGACTACATGTGCTCATACCCTAGAAAACTATCACCTTAACTATACCACTACAACTTTGTCTTCAGCATATTGAACTTCCCGTACTTAATTACAAATAGGCTGTGGTAATGCAGCCTCAAAACCACATCTCTGCAAGAGTATTTTTTAAGACTAACTAGGTGACAGACCTGCTTCCTGTGTGAGTTTTGCCACACTGCACCATCTCTTTTTTCCTCAGCTTCCTCAAAGAAGTGCAACATAAACATTATTAGAAAAATCTCTGCTTTGATTGAGGGAAAAGGTCAGAAAAAACTATACTCCATACCTCTGAAGTCTGTAATAGAGCTCCTTCAGCAACAGGACCTTATCAACCACTTTGTGAAACAGTTCAGAGCAATAATAGTAAGTGATAGCATATCAAAATAGCTTGATGAACACACTGTATGCACAGTTCAACAAAACCATGTTTTGTTTCTTAAACAGTGTGTCTCCTGAAGAGGCAATGAAATGGGGTGAATCTTTTGACAAACTGCTTTCCCAGAAAGGTTAGTACTTTTTTTTTCTCTTCCTGAAGACTATACTAGTGGAAAATTGATGGAAAATTACAAAACACTGTTGTGCACTTAAATAGATCTGTCAGTTACCTAAATTAGGTGTGCTGGGTCATTTATAGCAGCATGTGTTTCTGCTCTGCTCATGTGCTCAGGCTACAGCACACTGTCAACTACTGAAAGTAGTTGAAAATAACTTCTAAGTTTGGTATTTTATTGGACAAAGTGATAGGAAGCAAAGAGTTCCTGCAGTAACCAGTAAAAGGCATCCAAAAGTAATTAAATTGTTCTGCAATGAATAAAATGTTTTTCTGCTGTGTGAATTCTAATCAGGCTCTTGGAAAAATTCATTGTAATAGTGGCATGCTAATCAATTATTTAGAACATTACTCACTCACATTAGCAGAAGAATATCAGCCTTTCTAGACTATATTTTTCAAGATTGTCAAAAAGAAGAGCTATGTTCTGATGAGCTAACCGTTCTATTACCATAAAAATCCTGAATGGCAGTCTTAAAAAATGGTTGGAAATCTGCCTGCAGTCTCATCCATCATTTGGCTTCTGTCTAGTATTGCATTGTTCCTGTCCAGTCTTATTATAAAGCAAGTATAATAAAGGCTGATTTTTTTTTCATTGTATTATTATTATCAGTATTAGTAGTTCATCTTTCATGAAGCGATAGTCTCTTTGTTCTTAAACATTTTATAGCAATTATTTTTCTTTGGGTATAACAAGCCATGCATGGCATACATATAAAATTAAAATAAGCTTACAGCAGATGAGGACTTGAAGAAAGAAAATCCCTCTCAATTTTTATCCAAGATAAAAAGAGCAAAAAAATTCTGAGTTTGCATGGAAATCACACTGTATTTTTGTACAATTTCTGCAATTTTCATTCTGAACTTAGTCACACAACTTTCTGGCACTGGGACTTGGTCTGAAGACCAGAACTTGAGTGAATTGATCATTACAGAAACATTGCTCTCAGTGAAATATATTTATTTTCATAGAAAAAGCAGAAAAAGTTCAGCAATATCATCCCTTCAATGTAGATTGTTACATTGGAGCTAGATTATTTTAGTCTTCTGTTAACTTTGGGAAAATAAGAGACATTTAAATGGACTACATAAGATCTAAGATGTTTGGAAATTATCAGTTCACTAGCTTAGGAACATCATTTCTGGTCCACATCCTTAGTACTCCCTTTCAGGCAGATAAATCCATCCAGAACTACAATCTCAGTGGTTTTAAACTCCTGAGAAACAACGATCCATTCAGCACTGAGAGTATTTAGTGGTAGGTTTGTGGACATACAAAGTGTCCCACGGCAACAATCATTTGTTTTACATATAATAAGAGCTATAGGAGGCAACATCTGACAAAGAACTGATTCTTCATGTTGGCTATGACAGGGATTTATTACATTACTTTCATTTGAATATTGTTCAAATATTCCTGACTGACAGACCAAAATCTTAAAAATGAAAATGTGTTCAATGGACATAAGAAAAGAATTTGTTGCTTTTGATGCAGTTTTTTCCTAAAACAGTTATAGGATCCAAGCTGGCCATTATTTGAATGAGCCCACTGCTAACATAAATATTGAATGCACATACATCATCCTCTTTCCACTCTAGAGTGACATGCATATTATTCAGATGCAGTGGGCTGGAGGATGTTCTGCTTATGAGCAGAGATTCTCATTGCATCTGGGTTGACCTAATTCAGTCTGATACTTAACAAATTCCATCACTTCCAGACACACACAGAAGTTTTGATTGCTTCCATTTATATATTCTTAAGGTCGTGGTAATCAATAATAAGAATTCTGTCACGGGAGTTACAGCATGTAGTTATTTTAAAACCTTTATATAATTTCAAATAATGATCTATGATGCAATGTAATTCAAAGGGAGCACAACCCATTTTGTGACTTAGCTTAGACTGTCTGTTGAGAATATATATATATATTTAACACAATTCAATATTCCCTTCTGCAGCTGGATTGGATGCCTTCACAAAGTTTCTGAAGACGGAGTTCAGTGAGGAGAACATCGAGTTCTGGATAGCTTGTGAGGATTATAAGAAAAGTAAAACTACAAATGAACTTCTCCCAAAAGCTAAGGCCATTTATGAAACATTCATACAAAAAGATGCTCCAAAAGAGGTACAGTAAAAATGTTCTTCAGTGTACACAGTGTTTTCCACAGCTGCATCTGATGAAATCTGCTTTCAAGAAGTGTGTGTCCAGAAACAGTAACAACCATTAATTGTGTTGTCACTGACTTAAGGAGACTGTATCTTATATGTCAAAGCTTTGGAAAGAAGCCTGGAAATATCTACTTAGTTTATTCATCTCCAGACTTCTTATAAAACCCACTCTAAGTATAGAGCTCTGTATGTGAATATTAGATCACAGGAATCAAAGATTTCTAGTGGTCTATAAAGCCAGGATGTACGCATTTATAAGTATACCCATACATAAACATATGCACACAGAGTTCTTTTAGTGAAAAATAGCAAAAATAAATGTAAATGCTGCCATGAGACATACCAGCTAGCTTTTGCCAAGTATTATCTGTCTTCGTTTAATGCTGCCACCAGAACAACAGAATAATTCTCCCATTCTCCTAAACTCCTAACTATTTCTCAAATCATTACATAACTCAGAGTCAGGAGCTCTTTTTTTAAATGAAAATAAATAATAGTTATAATGTTTTAAGCAAAGATCTTTCATGATTGATATTCCCCCCCTCCTCAGCACTGTGGCTGAGCATTCTTGCTACATTACTGACAACACACAGACAAAAACAAGTTCTTATGTCAATACTGATTAATGCTAAGGTCCTTCTTATTACTGTAGTACTGCAAAAAGTCTTAATATTTACAATTTCTTCATACAGATGAAATGTGTTATGAAGGGATCATATTGTAAACGAGCAAAGAGAACATTTTTTTTGCCTGCTCTGGGAAGGAGATGATGAACACTTACTGAAATCAAGAAGAAAAAACCCCAATTGCTCCTTCCCTGAACAAAGATGAAAAAAGTGTAATTCTTTTTTTAAGAGAAGGATTACAATCCCTCCCCACCCATAATTACCACAGACTATACGTAAGGTGCAGCTCCACTTGTGACAGGATAGGGGGCTGACTTACCAGGTACGCTTTCAAAACTTATAGCCCTTTTTACTTCTCCTGCAGCATATCAATGGGTGAACCTCATATAAAAAGAAAAACCCCTAATTTGGTCTAGTTGTTGGCAGCCATGATCATGGCAGGGTGTTGGAACTAGATTATCTTTAAGGTTCCTTCCAACTCGAGCCATTCTATGATTCTCTAATCATTTGAGCTGGAACTTATCATTACTAAGTGATCAGCCTATGAGCAATTATAGACGGACACTGAGCACTGATACTGTCAGCTCTTAAGACTGACAAACAAAAGGATGAGCAAGAGGAAAGCTGGGGAGGGAACATGGTATGGAAGTCATACTTTGACCAAGAGTAACATAGTGATTTCTGTGTGAAATCTTTCCTGGAAGAATGCACCAGTGCATGGAATAAATCGTTTTGATATGC
Organism: Odontophorus gujanensis; assembly: GCA_013399175.1. NCBI lineage: Eukaryota > Metazoa > Chordata > Aves > Galliformes > Odontophoridae > Odontophorus > Odontophorus gujanensis. Next base: position 149,245 of record VXAB01013896.1, read on the forward strand.
TTTCCACATCTCTAAAGTCTCCAGAAATCCACTAAAATTATTTAAATATTTAAATTATGCAATTTTTCTCACCCTCCTGCCATCAAAACCCTACACAGGATCTAGAAATGTTGAATATGCACTAGTGTATTCTAATGGGACAAAGTTCTATGCACATGCTAAATGGGAAAGGAGGGAGTTCAGCCTTAGCTGGTGATGCAAAACTTGGTGTCAGCAACTCTTCCAAGACTGCTGTTAGCGAGTTGCTTTTACTCAGATACTACCACATCAAACTCTATTGGTTTTATTTTAACTGATATTTTATCAATTCTTCAGTGTACCATTGGCACATCTGTGCAGACTTTCTGGTAGCCATAACTGAAAGGAAACATATTAGTTCTGTGGCATTAAAGTTGAGTTATATAAGGAATTCAAAGTCCTTTTTATCAGAAAATACTTAATGAATGTACAATTTCATAGCTATGGACTGCAAAATAATTGTGTTTATGCACATTAAATAAATACTCTTTTCCTCATTTTCCAGGTGAATTTGGACTTTAAAACCAAAGAAGTTACAAGTCAGAATATTGAACAGCCCATGATTACCACCTTTGATGCAGCGCAAAACACAGTCCACAGGCTGATGGAGCAAGACAGCTATCCACGCTTCCTAAGATCTGATCTTTATTTGAATTTGGTTAAGGGAAGAAATCCTGGTCGTCCCACTCTTAGGAGACGATCACGGTCTTTTACTGTCAATGATTTCCAGGGCGTGCGACCAGACTATACCATTTGGCAGTAGGGAACTCAGCCCTCGTGAATACTGCAAGCAAATTGTACATGCATTATAAATTACAAATCCTTAGATAGTGTAAATAAGTGACAAGCAAAGTTGCATGCACTCATACCATTTCTGTAGCCAGTGAGTAATCTCATTTATTGTAGATGACCAGGCAACATATTGATGAGGCATGTCATGTGAAGCTTTCGTAATTTTTAAACTGAAGCAAGAGCTGTTATCATATTAGAAAAAATAATCCGAGTTTCCAGCATAAAAATGTTGTTTAAAATGCTGTTTGATAACATCCATCTTGCATTCTGAGCCTGTATTTTAAGACAGTTTCATCACAGATTTATATAGGTAGCCTTTGCACATTATTTTGTTTTTGCAGTATTTCCTACACTAAGCACAGAACATTTGTGGTATTTTCTCACACTGCAAGACACAAGGGAACATTAGTTAGGTGAAATGTAAGAATTATATGGATTTTAACTACAGCTACTGCATAATTAAAATTTAGCTATTGCATATTTCAAGAGAATGATAAGAACGCCTATTTAATTTTTATAGGGATATATTTTATACTTTTTTCTTTTTCTTATTATGTATGTCTTCTAACTGTATTTAAACTGTGCTGTATAAATCAGTTTTGCTATCAAATATTTGTATTCTCTGTCTTTTTTTTTTCTTCCCCAACCTAATGAGGAGCAGTCAAGGACCAAGAAAGCCACTTTAACACAAAATGTGTCATTAAATATCTGGTCATGTGGATGCATATATCTGTCTAGAAGGAAGTGTCCTTTCCCCCCCATGCCAAGATAGGTATGAAGCCAATTAAACAACAGAATCAACTGTTGCTCTCAATATGTAGTTCTGTGGCCTAAAGCTAACTATCCATTACTGCACCCAAAATGCTCCTTTGTGTGCTCACCTCCATAAATAGCACCCTCTCAAATGCCACACTTGATATTGATAGTTAACTTGTGCGATAACAGTGGATCTTTTACAACATGGGCATACAGATTCTCAGTTGGTGATCGTGTAACTTCATACCTTCTGAGAATCTTGATGTTTGCTCTTGTCATGGATGAATTAAATGTAAAAGGATGCATGTACTTACAACTATTCCAAAACCCAGATAAATGAAAAATACAGTGCTTTGAGTAAGACATTTCCTTCTTAGCAAAAAAACCCGGGCAGTTAGTCAAAAGTGTCTGTAGTGATAAATATAAGTCAGCAGGCGCCTTTGTTTCCTTCCACAGAAACATGGAAAATTTTGCTTATCGCCAGGGAGGCCTTCCTCACAGCTATCATTCTATAGTACCAACAGTGCTAGTCCCTTGCATGAGTTGTGTAATTACAACAAAACAAATAAGCTATTCTTGGTAGCTATTTATGCACGTATGTTTTTCAGAGATAATTATGAACCATGATTTGCAGCAGACTGAGGCCATGGGAACTACTGTAAGAAGAAAGTCAAGATAAATTATGAGAAAGGAAGACAAAAGGCATGAAGATAAACTAAAAGGACATAATTGTCTGTTTTCTAGAGGAGACTCTTTCTTTGTGACAGAAAAACAAGTGCTGTACTATAATTCTGGAAGATGAACTAAACATAGGTTTAGTACAAGTCCATGACACTTCTCCATGCTTCAGAGGGACAGAATTGATCAGACTGAAGGCTAGCTCTGCACAGATGGATTTATAGTATGGAGCTCAGAACAGTGCTAGAAATCATTGCTGGGCTTCTCTAAGTTTGGCAGAATCAATGTCACAATTATGTAAATCCTCTTGTTTAGCTGGCTTGGAGCAACTAATAGATATGAAGCCTACTGGGCATATATTTTTATTGGGAATTATGTTATGTAGCAGCTTTTTGGATTTGTGAGTGTTACTCTGTATTCAGTTAATAGCGCTCAAAATACTTCTTACCAACCCTTTACCCTAGATAAACACTTCACTCTATTCCTTATGTAACATGAAGACTCCAGATCCAATATATGTGGGAAATAATCTGCAAAATTCTGTAGTGCAAATGTTTGTTGCCAGTACCTTTTTTTTTTTTAACCAATCTCTAATTAGATGCACTGAATTAACTAAATTATTATCTGCTGTTCTAAGTCAGCTTGAAGGAGATCAAAATACACATCTTTGCATCTTTTCTTTGGCTTTTGCAATTTGACATTGTGCAAATGACAACTTGATTCATGTTTGTACTGACAAGAAACAAGAGGAATGAGTTCTAACATAATGAATCTCAAAGGAAAAGAAAGGTTTCCTTCTACCACAACTGTAGGCAATTGATAATGTGGTTCTTAGAAGCTGTGGCATATACAGGCATGTAAATGACTCACAAATAGCAGGTTATTTTTTCTCTCCTTTATTTTGTCCCCAGCTGCTCAGCTGCCTTAATTAACTTTGAATACAGTTCCCTCTCCCTTCCAAATTATTTTCCATGCATAATGTTGAAAGGCTCCAACTAAAAAAAAAAAAAAAGGATAAAATCACCATCTTGTGTGATTCGCATGCTCAGTGCATGAACATACCTTGCTCAGATACCTTTTCTAGACACCCCTCTATTTTTTTTTTTTTTGCATTATAGTCAAATGTCTCAATCAAATGACTGTTTATCTCCTGTGAGGCTGTACGCTGAAGATATAAATATAATTCCTCTGTACAATATCCAGCTTCTCTGGCTGTCCTGTTGTCATCTTCCTGTTTTTTGTTGTTTTGTTGGTTTTTTTTTTACACCAGCTGGTAAAAACTGAGCCTGTGGAGGCTGCCTGTTTTTACTTTAAAGCTTTTATCTCTACTTTCCTAAACAGCCTGTATTGGCATAAACATCTCCTATGTCAACTCACAAGAAAAGGAGTTATGATTATGATTTAGACTTTATCTTTGATTTCATTATGAAAGTTGGTTAAATTTAAGTAGCATGAAAAACAACCCCATGAAAGTCAATACCTAGTTTTCAAAAAGAACAGGAGGTTAAGTTGAAACCAAACCTAACTACAAATCCTAAACAGTTGTTTCTTTGCTGCACTGTTTTCTTGTATTTTAGAAACTTGTTTCTTCACAATCCAGGACACTGGCATATTGGTTTTCCCTTTTATCCATTACCTATCCCAGCTTGCTTTGGGACACTCCACCAGCAAGGCATAACTCGAAAGACAACTGATACAGGGAATTAAGGATTAAGAGCTCTCTATGACATCATGACTACTTTTCATATATTCTTGTGCTGGTGTATTTTATACCCATCTCCAAGAGCAAGGTTATGATACCACCCCTCAAGTTTGCACTACATAGGCCTCTTGTGCAAATAGAAACTTTTGTTAATCTGATGCTGTATAAATAGCAGTTTGTTCATCCAGGACAAGATCTGGGACAAAGCATCTGCTGACTAGTACTAATTTAAACTCTTCAAGCTTGCATAGATTTTTGTTAGAATTACTTCCATTTCTCCTTTACTCAACATCTGTGTTTGCATAGCACTAAGAAATCATGTACATAAGCAACATAACATGATGTAAAACATTTTGACAGATTGTTCTGGAAATCAAATCTTTTACCTGAAGGGACACATGATTTAGATGGAAAATAGCAGCTAATTTCCTTACGCAAAATAGCTCTGTGGCATACTGAAGATACACAAAGTTATTCACATAGAAAAAAAAAGTGTTTGTAAGCTGTCCACACTGTACTGTTGGAAGGTGGAAGATGGTCATTTACATAGTGCTGTGATTAAAATGTATTTGCATCCGCTATGACAGGTGGTTCCATTCCTCTAGGATGCCAGCAGTGCCCAGGTCATCTTCCAACTTAAGAAAGGTGGTAAATCTACATTTACTTGAATTGCTTGGACCAAGAGAACCTTCATTTATCTCCTGAGGTTATGCTATATGGAGTAGTATCCAACAAGCCTGCGTGTGGAATGGATTCAACAAAGGCCAAATGCTGAAGGGCATTAAGATACTGAACCTGACAGCAGCACACTAAAAGTTCTGTGGGAGAGTGTGACATTTTATCACATTGCACTACGGTGAGTACAAGGCAACTCTTTTAGGAATATGTAGAAATGCAAGTGATTTCTTAGGTTAATGTAGCAATAGTATGAGATGAAGAGTTGCTTTACACTGTCTGTTGAGAAAGTAGTATATAGATCAGGTGTGGCTCCTTTCCATAAAGGATGCTGGTCCTTATCAAGTAATAGGGGTGAAGGATGAAATGTGCAAACAATAGATCCACATTCTCTTTCCTACAGTTCTAGCCCTGTTTCTGTCTGCCAAAGTCAGCACACTCATAAATCAGTCAGCAGAGTTTTAGGAATTTTATGTCAGAAAGTTCACAGATTTTTTTTTAATTTTTTTTCAAAAACACTGGAATTATCTAAACAGATACAGACCTGTTCTGGTTTGCAACTCCAGTTTGGGTTATTAGTAAACTGAAGATGCAAACATCAGCACTATCAGCTGGATTGAAATTTTAGAAAGATTGGAAATAACTCTATGTGCAAGTTCCAGCCCTTGTTTTTTAACATTTTAACATTTCTCTTTGTTTGTTTGATATAGTATATTATGAATAACCAACACATTCACACAAGCAGCTAATGGATGTGTTGTAATACCAAGACAATTTTTCTCCTTATGAAATTTCAGTAAAGCACTGGTCTTGTCTGGTACTATTTTATAGTCCATGGTACATACTCTGTATATATACTAATATAATAATTGCAGAGAATAAAGTTGGTATTTCTTATTTCTGTCATTCTATTATTACTTTAAGAAACAAGTGGATTTGAAGGTAAGAAATCTGCAGGAAAAAAGCCCAACTACTTCATTTTGCTGCCAGTAATCTTGTTCAGTATTAAGAAAGTAGGGCTGAAAGGGCTATCTTGGGTCATCATCCCTAGTTTCCTATTATCAAAGGTGACAATGTAAAATAACCTCTTTCATAAATACAGCAGTCTCTGTCTTTGAAGTACAGAGAATTAGAGAGGACAAAAAACCTACTGGGGGAAATTACCAGTGGCACTTTCTGAAGCTTTCCCGATGACATTTTTTTCACTGTTTATATCCATTTATTCTTTTATCAATATTATTCTCCTTCTTCTTAAGCTAATATATATATATTCTCTATTAAAGGAGAATAAAGGAAGCTGGATAAAGGTAGCAAAGGATTAGACAGCACTACAAGGAGAGAGGCATGAAAGTAAAAGCCTCCTTGTTCAGGACAGCAAGGGACACAAGGAGAAAGGAAAGTGTTGAGAAGAAAAGAATAAAGAAAGAGATATCACAGCAAAAGCCAAAATTATATGAGAATGTTTCTGGGGCAGAATGGCTCTCTTAGAAGAGAACACACAGAATGAAGTATCAGTAAGAGCAGAAGAAATTGCTGCATTACGGTTTTCAAATACCAAACGACCCCATTGCTTAACAGCATCAGTGTGAGAAGACCTGCCTGAATAAAAGAGAGGCAACAGCTAAAAGGCTTTAGACCTTCAGGATGTATAAGATAATAGATAAGTCGCAGGTGTGTTTAGAGCAGATATAATATAAGAGCGAATAAATACAGTGAAGAATTTCCTAGCTAGGTGCACTGAACCTATTTTCCTTCCTGCTTTTCCATAGTCATAAGCTGATCACAAGATGATTTCCTAATAAGATGCTGTTCAGAGCATAAATATAGGATAGCACAACCACTGTTGAAAAATAAGCTGTAGTTCTGAAAGAGAAAATTGTAATGGAGGTGTTAAAAAACAGTCTGTCAGCTTGCACTGTACTGTGTGGGGATGCATGTGCTAATTGTATTGTTCATGCTATCATATCACCTTCAGCTTGAAGAACAGTCAGGAAAAGAAATTCTGCCCTACCCGTGACAGTCAGACAGTGGAACAAAAAATGCCAGCGAAGTGAGTTGTTTTTTATGGCTATTTTAATCTTAGGCTATTTATGAGATGGTCAAACTCTGAATGATCTGGACACTTTTTCTTTTCCTTCCCCCTTATAGAGTACATGATGATTTTGGTTCCTTGTTGTCACTTCTGCTTGCCATTCCCATCTAAATCCAATGAAATCAGTGAGATCATTCTCTGACTGATAAATATTAAATCAAATAATATTACTGATGAGGAAGAGAAGCAGAATTAGGTTTATACTGTCTTATCTTTGTCTTCTGTTTTGCTGAAACACCCAAAGAATTATTAATTTTAATTAGAGTTCATTACTGTCACCGAAAGAAATTCTCTGCTGATTATTACCATTAGTCTCACAAAGCACTACATGATGCTACATTTAGTTTTTATTTGTTTTCAATCCAGTCTGAATGTATTTGCACTCCAATTTCCTTCCTGTATGCATGCATAAATACGTATAAATACGTATATAATTTTCTTCTATTTAAACATCATTTTGTGCAATCTGGATGCAAGTAAACCGACAGCTCCAACAACACTCACTCTTAAAAATGTCAATGCAAAAATCAACTGTAGTAATGATAAACATAACTGCAGTTACACTATATAGTGGCACCATAACAGAATCATACAAGCATAGAAATATTTGAATTGGAAGGGACCCTTAAAGTCCATCTGATCCCACTCCCCTGCACTGAATACGGACACCTGCAGCTCCATCAGTGCTCAGAGCCCATCCAGCCTGACACTGGCTGTCTGCAGGGACGGGGCACTCTCAGCTCTCTGGGTAGCCTGTGCCAGGCTCACTGCGCTTAGCGTAAAAAAACATTTTCCCTATCCAATCGCATAAGCTCTCGACAAATTTATGGAGAAAAAAACACCAGTGGTACATAGGGTCCTTTTCGACCCTGTTGTTCACATACCCCAACTTCCCAGCCATCATGACCACGGATGGTGCCAATGGCTTTTGGTGCTCTGCCAGCCTGACAGTGCCCTCTTCCACCTCTGGTTCTTCCTGTGTGCCCTTGCACACAGAATGCTCAACCCCAAAACAATTAGATTGTGAGTTTTTTTGAGGAACAGGGCTAGTCAGAAAACACGATTTATGTGTCTGCAAGAAATTCCACAATTTGTTTTGACTGCACTGAAACAAAACATTTCCAAACTGTTCAATTCCCTCTTACTACCAAAGGGGGAAATATTTCCATACAAGTATTTCCAGAGCTGCCAGAATGTCAAGTGATGACTATGTTCACAAGGAATGTAAATTGAGTTTCAAATCCCCATGCCATCATAATCTACATGAGATAGATAACCACAAGATGGGAAACTTCTTTTCCACTCAAGATCTTTGTGCATATATATGTATATAAAAATGTAACAGTTTCAATAAAAACAACATGAGGTAGGGATCTGTTGGAGACTTTTCCAGTTATTCTACATTTTTCATTCTCTTTTCATCATATAAAAAATCTGTATCTAAAATTTGGAGGGGAGGGAATAATCATTGACTGACTTACTCTGCTCTGGCCTTCCCCTTTGAACTATTTCTTTTATTTCAAGTTCTTTGTCGCGTGCAAAATGTCAGCAAAACCTCTTTGCTCCCTCTGAACTGTTTTGTTTTTTTCTTAATCGTATTTTAAATGTGCATTAATTTCACTAGAATTTAAAGGAGGGTGGAATAAAACCTCCCTCAGTCTGTGTGGAGTAGATAACAGTATATCAGCTCAAGTAAATCCTTTATCTTTCACTACCTGTCCTTAGAGGTCACATAAAGAGCTGATTAATTCTTGAAATGACCTGCTTGCAAGATTTGCTAGAAGACATCTTTAAGATTTTATGTATTTTTCAATTTTTCCTCCAAAAAACTATTTCGAAAAAATTTCAGTTGCCCACTACTGAACTGAGGCTTACTGAAGAAACATATTCCTTACAAAATGGAATATGACCTATGTCATCAATCAGATTTATTCTTCCTTATTGCCAAATGGTAGTTATGAGACTAATGTTCATTTGGAGATGCCCGAAACTGAGAAAATCAAATGGAAAAATGGCATACAGGAAAGCAGGTAGGCACACATTGATTCTGCCAGAAGCTGTGTGCTAGGAGGCAGATTTCTACACAGTGCTTCATTTTTAAGAACCCACATTCTTCCAAACAGAAATTGCAAGCAATAACAATAATACTGGTAAAGGGACTTCTTTTTCTCTGCCAGAGATTTAAATTAAAAGCTCAGAAAGTGTTAATTGCAATCAAAGTAAAGTTTTGTAGAAATGAGTTTACTTTTACTTTTATTTACATTTATTCAAATTTTTATACTGCTTAGAAACTGAGAAAAAATGCCCAAAATGCATTGTGAGCATAGCTGCTGTTCAGATAATTCTACTAATTACCAAAATGTGTCATAATGATGGTTAATCCAGTTGAACTTGAGAAGAAATTCAGTATGCTAGAACATTAATATCCCTCCTATGCTTTTACTGTAGTTCAACCAATTGCAAACATTATTAATGCTGTTTCTTGGACGAATATTCCAATGTCAAATAGCGTTCTACTTCACGAGTCTAGGTCCTCTATGCCCTCCCCCCAAAAAAAGTGCTTCCTCAATGGGGTGTCCAAAAGATAGAGCAGCTACCGTGGCCTGCACAGGCAAAAGATCATGATGCTATTTTCAAGGATAGATGTTGTTTCCATAGGTCAAACACAGAAGAAACAGTGTCTTGGTCTGACTCTGTGGACACACTACTTGCTAATAAAGGTAAGAGTACATGAAAAACATGAAGAATAACAAAATCATGTCAAACCAACTCACAGACATTGCCATCAGGTTTGCGCACTGCTGTCCACCCAACTCACCATATACTCTGGGCCACGTTACTTCTGGTGGCACGTGAGCCTTGCTTGAACTGAAACCCATTACCTGAAAGGAGGCATAGGAGCTATCTATCCAGACTAGCCTTAGCTCTGAGAGCATCACACTACCACAGCATGAATTAATGTTCAACATGATGCTTAGGGTGGGGGTCAGCCTCACATCCCTGATTGTCTAGTTGCTCCAAATCCTCTTATAGACCACCTTGTCCCAGGTCTCTTAACAACGAGTATTGGAGAGACCAGCTCGCACCAGGCATGTACTGGCAGCTTTCATCTGTTGCTAACTGACAGAACTCCATCACCTTACCACTACTATTGTTTTATTCCCTAGTTATTCTCCCCACAACAGCCTCTTGGGGCCAGCTGCTGGCTAATGGGCAAATGTATTTCAAAAACATAATACATATGCAGAGACATATAGAATCCATATTGATTTTTCATCTATCCACCACCCCTCAATCTCGTGCTTTTTTCTCCAGATGGCCTGGCAGCTTTTAGGAAGTTTCTGAAGTCAGAATTCAGTGAGGAGAATGTAGAGTTCTGGCTGGCTTGTGAGGACTTCAAAAAAACCAAGTCCTCCGCCAAGATTACTGCCAAAGCCCAAAAGATTTATTCTGACTTTATTGAAGCTGATGCTCCAAAGGAGGTAAGCACTAATTCATTTATTTTTTTTTTTTTTTGCATGTACTTTGGGTACTGATTGAGGAAGGGAATCAAGCAAAAAATTCAAATCTGAAATTCCTGGAATTACAAAAAACCCATTTCAACTTGGTTGATCTGTACTTCATAGGATTTGGTCTGGCAGGAAGATGAAATAATCAAAATCATGTTTTCTGCTTCTTTTTTTTCACTGATACCAACCTTCTAAGAACAAAATAAAATAAAAAAATTCAGTATGTAGAAAAAGAAGGGATGACTTCTCTGCCAATTGGCATCAGCCAGGGTATGTGGGGGGAAATTCAGAAGCTGATAGTGTCCTCTACTTGAACAGACCTCAGCATTCCAGTCAAACTGACTGTTCCTCCTTCTCTCCTACAGATTAATATTGACTTCCATACAAGAAATCACATCTCTCAGAACATCTCAGAACCCACCCTCAGCTGCTTTGATGATGCTCAGAGGTTAATCTATAGTCTCATGGCAAAGGACTCTTTTCCCAGATTTCTAAGGTCAAAAGAGTATAAGGAACTAACAAAGAAGCAAGACAACAAAAATGAAAAAAGATGGCTCCCATTTCTGTGAGAAGGTAAAACCTAGAGGCCTGAGCTGTTATGAATTTGTAGATGCCTCCTGTTACAACTCAGGATGGGTAATGTTTCATTAAAGTGATCATACAAAGCAGAACTCTTAACTGGCTTGTTTTTACTGTGCACATGGTTGTTTCTGCCAATGTTGATGAAGTATACTAGGAACAGAATGGAACATGCTAAGATATTTTATTTACCTTTTTTGTAAAAATTTTGCAATTAATATATATATTTTTTTCCCAGTAGTTTCTTCATTTGCTGTAGTAATTTTGCATATTGTAAGTGAAATGTTCTGGTTCCATGGTCTGCCATCAGTTTTTTTTGTTAGAAGTATGGACTCAAAGATTAAATTCCTCTCATGAGACTTGAATACGCTTATTCCTTTTCACCTAATTATTTGTAAAGAAAAAAAAAATAAAAACCTCTTTTAAACATGTTCTACACCACTTGAAATAGAAGAAGAAATGTGGCAGATGCCATGCTGTGAATGACAGTGAATTAAGGACATTGCTTAATAAAAACCCATTTTCCAACAGATGTTCCTGGCATTCAGAACAAAGGGATGTTTCATAATACTTGCTCTTTAACACGACTCTCTTCAGTTTCCTTTGTGTTTATCTCACTTAGGTTTTTTTCACTAAAAGGTCTCATTTGTTAACTACCTAACCATCTGGGAAAAAAGAACAAAACAGTAAACATTTCTTCATACTTTTGATAGTAATAATTAATTTAGTTTTTTCTCTAAATGCATTAGTTCTGTCGTATACTTGCAGTCATGATGAAGTAATGTCAATAATAACTACCGTTTTTTTTTTTTCTCAATTAAATAAAGAACCATAGATTCATAGAATCTTTACAGTTGGAAAAGACATCTAAGATCATCCAGTCCAACTGTCCACCTACCACCAATATTGCTCACTGACCACTTCCCTCAGAGCCACATCTCCATGGTTCTTGAACACAACCAGGGACAGTGACTCTACCATCACCCTGGGCAGCTTGTTTTGATACCTTATTGCTCTTCTGGAGAAGCTGTTTCTCCTAATAACCAGCCTGATAAGCACCAAACAGTTTTAGTCAAGTAACTATATTAATTGGAATTTGTCATGGTGTCACAAGAAATGACAGGAATTCAAGGGCAATTTTTGGGTGTCTCCAAATGCACACTCCGATCTTCATTGCTCCTCAAACCTATATAGCATGTTTTTAGGCGAAGAATGAGCTGTAGTATATTCCTGAAGAAAAATATGTTCTAAACCATTTGGGGAAGGAGGAATTTTCATGACAAAAAATAATTCTAAATACAAGTGATAAATAAGATTAAAAAAGCAAAAAAATCCTGGTAACTTTTATTTTATATGAATTTGGTCCCTTTGCTATTCTCTGATGCCCATAAACTATTCTATTATCTACTTTTTCTCCTGGCTTTCTGCATTTCTTTTTCATTTCTTTCTTCCTCAGTGCTAGTGGTTAGCAGAGAAATGAACATGAGAGCTGAGGCTGAGCTACAAGAAGGATGTGGTTTTGTTTGGCAGTCCCACAGCTACCATTCATTTTGCAATGATACTTCAATGGAAAATCTCAACTTCCGCCTGAGCACCGTCTTGGTATCCTTTCAGCACTGGGGAATTTTTGCTGATTAAATTCATGGTGAAGACAGCAATCAGGACTGATGAAACTACATAATTTACTCGAATATATAGCAAGCCATTTTTCCCTCTTACAAATCCAAATTTCATTTTCAGCGATGAGAAGAGGTGAGATCACAGTACCATGGAATTGCTCAGGTTGGAAAAGACCTTTGAAATCATCAAGTCCAACCTCAACCTAACCATACTACCCTAACTCTAACAACCCACTGCTAAGTCACATTCCTGAGTACCACATCCAGAAGGTTTTTAAACACATTCTGGAATGGTGACTCAACCACCTCCCTGGGAAGCCTATTCCAGTGCTTAAAAGATCAAATCACCTTTCTTAGTAGGCCAAGAAGGAAGCCCAAAAAATCTGCTGCACCAACGGTCTGTGATCTAAGGAAAACTGCGCTCTAAAAATAGAAGTGTGATCACAAAATCATAGATGTCTTTCAGTGCCCTTTATCAAGAGCACACTCCTGACCTTATCACAAAGAGAACCAAAGACCAGCAGAGCAGAAGGCTGCCAGCGATCTCTAATTACTGACTGCAAACACAGGATAAAGGGAAGTTCTCATAAAAAATATTGCATTGTATTTTTTCTGATAAATCTATAAAGAAATGGCAGGAAATCCTCAATGAAAACAGAAATGTCAGCACAGACAAATACAGACTATGTCCACAGAGATGGATATCTTACTAATTCTCTCATCACCAGCCTAATTGTCATAAAAACAAAATAAAATAAACCTTTCTTAGTGTATCACTATTTGATGATCATTTTAATAATTCTGTAGAATTGTTAAAATTATCATGGAAGATTTTAACATTATTTCAGTTAATTTAGGATGCATAAAAAGAAATGTTGTGCTTTTATGGGTTATCACAAACTCCAGTAAAATATAGCATACTAATTTTTCCGTAATCTTCTAATTGAATCTACATCAACAAAGCAAATTAAAAAAAAATGTTGAGAAAACTATTCAAATCTTTATAATCATTTTCTCTTGTTTAAATACAAGAAGGCACTTTGCATGATTGCTTTAAATATGCATACATACACATGATCACTTTAAAACTGTATATCACAGAATTGTAGGGGTTGGAAGGGTCCTCTAGAGATCATTGAATCCAACCCCCCTGCCAAAGCAGCTCCCTAGACCAGGTTGCACAAGTAAATGATAATTTGATGTGCATTCAGAATTTTTCAAATCATTAAAGCACTGCTTTACCATATAATATGCAATTAAACAAAAAAACTACAGCATACTGCAGTGTTTTGGAGTTGAGCAATTGGAGTTTTGAATATTTATATAATACAACACGAGCATTACTAAAGATCCATTTCAGAAAGCATCTGAAAATGTCCAGATGTGAAAGATGGGAACCAGTCATCTTTATTCCAGTTTATTCTCTATATCTAAAACTTTCACATGTAAAGAAGTCATAATCAAGCATCCCAAACACAGCAATTTGATAGAGGAAAAAGCCGGGCACTGAAGTGCAACTTGGAAGACTGAACTTTGCCCAAATCTCACAGCTTTACCAAGAACTTGAGAGCAATCTTGGCCTGTTTCTATCATTTGTTGTGCACAAATGTGAAAGGGAGAGGCTACCTCCACCTTCCATCAACATGTAGTACATGGGAGCCCATTAATACCAAAGGAACATGTAAACACTAAAGGAAGGCCTGATGCATGTTCAGGCTTCTGGGTGATCCCTTGGACCAAAGCCTCTTAACATCAGACAGAGAAATATCTTCATTGCCAAAGCCAGTTTTTATTCTTTTGCTTTGTCCTTAAGGACAAAAAGTACTGTTGCAACTAAATAGCAAGCACTTGCAGAGTCCTATTAGAAAGAGCATTCACCCTGCAAGTCTCTTGCCTGCTTTCACTGAAGCATAGTGCTGGTTCCTTCTTTCCCTCACACAAAAAGCTCAATTCCGAGAATTGTTATGTTATAGAGGACTCAAACTCTTTCAGAACAAGAGAAGTAGATTTACAAAAAAAAAAAAAAAAAAA
>VXAB01013896.1:163718-248010 GCA_013399175.1 Odontophorus gujanensis
GAAAAAAAAAAGAAAAAAAGAAAAATAGAAAAAAGAATATAAATGGTAGGAATTAACTGGAGCTGAAATTTATTTCTTAATAACTCCACATTACTGGAAGAAAAACAACAACCCAAATCAATAAACACAGTGAAACTGAATTCCTGCATGCAGTAACACTTTGAAACCTCTCACAGTACGTAGGTGCTCAGACTGTTAGATCCATCACATGCACATCATGACTGGGCTGCCCCAGAATTACAATTAGAGGCATAATAATAAACATAAAATAAATAAAAATATATTAGAAAGAAATAAATGCATTGGTCATTCTGAAAGTAAAGTCTCCAGGCTTGTAACAACCTGCACCAGTGGAGGCGACCCACTGTCACCACTGCTGAAAAGACCCACCCTCTCCTCACTGTGCTCACATCCACTGTTTGGTCTCTGCCAAGTGTTAATGAATGTTAATGGGTCCCATTTTTTCTGCATGAAGAAATTCAGTGACACCTCCGCAAATGCTGGATCTGAAGACTGTTATTCTGTTTTGTCAGGAAATTCCCTGCTAGAACTATTGTGCCTAAAAGAACTTGAGCACTCACACTCTGAATCACAGGGTTTGCACAAGAACCTCCCCAGCCTCATTTCAGTCTTGATCCAAACATGAAGTCTGAGCAAAAAGCTCATAAGACAGAATCTCTCCAGCATTGTCTGCTGCTTAAATGAGATGAGCACCGTGTCAGGATGACTTGAGAGCAGTTTTGCAGCATTAACCTCGTGTAACACCTATACCCGTGAATGACAGTTACACTTTGTATTACACATGGGCTTTGAAGCACATTATAGACCTGAAGTATGAAATGCATTTTCTGCTTTTTGATGTAACTAAAAGCCAAGGGTGGAAAAGCAATGGAATGAATAGTCACATTTGATGACACTGGACAAAAAGATCTCAGTTTGTTCAAGAAGTCTCAGTTTTCTTACTTGGTTAACAAAAACAAGAACCTCAGTCATACTCACCTTCAAACAGAGTGTGATGTTCTGTCTTTATGGTGCTTAGGAACTGTAATTGTTCAGTACTGTAATTATGAAGTAAAATCACCCCATTTAAAACACTCATTTAGCGACAGACAGAAACATGGCACTAAAAATATCACTAAAAGCTTTACTTTAAATATTACTAAGCTGTCCATTTTGAGAGAAAATACCTGCTAGAAAAGTTTATTTTCCAGTTTCTCCAGTTTTTCAACCTCTACAGTGTTTTGTCTCAGAAACTGGACTCAGTGTGCTCCTGGTTGTTTCAGAGGAGGCCCTATATGCTCTGATCTTCAGTGAGAAAAAGGAAGCAACACTAGAGCAAATAATTATCTTCTTTTATTATTTTGTTGCCATGGGTTCTGGCTACTGTGATGTCATTTCTCTGTCTTAAATGGGATATTGCCTTGTATTGGTTTTTGTACTGCATTTATATTTGCATATTAAGTGACTACAGCTGGATTTGTCTCCCCATTTACTCCAGTTTGCATTTAGGTTTGCATGAGAAGCTATATTTTGTTCTATGAATATGTTCCCATATATGCATGGCCGTGCTGGAAAGACAAACAAAACCTTGTGCTCAATAAAACTCTAGGGAAACCATTTATATTTCTAACATGGTGGTTATAGCTTGAAGATTCATAAAGGAGATAGAAAAGAAAAAACTTTTTAAATTATATTTCTCGAAAAGCTTCATGTGTATTATATTGTTTTCAAAATGTCATATTCCAGAAGAGAGAAGAGTGCAGGAAGAGTAATCATAAAATGCATAATGTAGCATTTTGGATATAATGTCTTCTATTTTCACTTGCTTTGGCAGCAATATTCCCATGCCTGCACAGCCTAGGGATTCAGGAAGAAGAGATTGCCCAACTCGGTCTCCCACACCTATCCATAATCCCTAGACTGAAGCCTCGCTGATGATCTGCCCTGTGCACACCTTCCAATTTTTCACCAAATTAGTGTGAAAAAAAAAAAAAAAAAGTATTACTTAAAATATGCTACCTTTTTATCCCTCTAAAATAAGAACCGGACTACATTAACTACAGGTGATAGTCACTAAACTACCAGCATGCATGAACTACCAACAAATGATCTAGATGTAGGTATTTCTACGACTAACTGAAATAAATAGGCAGCATACATGGCACAAGGGACATCTGCTTCTAAACAGAAGACAAAGAATCTAAAAAATAATACCATGAAAGAAAATCTCAGCCTCAAGAAATTCAAGTAGCTAGCAGGATAAGCTCCTTTGACAGGTTGAACTCCTTATTTAAAATGCCATATTCAGTAGTGAAGGTGGATAGGCAAATTCAGGTTGAATGGGCTGACAACAGAGGACTTGAAATGCTCATCACTGTGAAATAGTGGCACATAAACCGAGAGATGTCAGATAAAATGGCATTGGCAGGCACTAGGACTAGTGCTTGCATTACTAACACTTGTTCCTGAGTTCTGCATTTGGCCTTCCTGCCTCAGCTCATCGATGCGAAGAGAATTCAAGTGTCTTTGGCACTTGTGCAACATTATCACTTGTCTTGAAGAGTAACCATACAAAATTAAGCACCTGAAATTTCCTTGAAATGATCTAAATTAAATTATGTCATTTGATGGAAGAAGTTAACACAGCAGCCATGAAAGGTCCTTGTATCTATTGCATTTCTTACTAAAGCTTTGTCTTTTAGTAGAATAAAATAAAAAAGGTAACTTGCCAAGTAGCATAGAGGAGGTTTTGTGACATATTTATCTTTTCATGTCAAATGAAAAAGTACATCATATTCCAGTCTAGATAGACACCTCATACAGTCACAAATGGTTTCACTGTTGATAGTTAATCAATACTGGAAGTTCAGTATTCTGCAACAGGAATTATGAGAATGAATTGTACTTGTGTCACACCTCATTCTTTCTGATTTGTGCCATTTTTCAGTTATTCTCACACTACAGCTTACATAGATCTCTCTGCAGTGACAATGTACATTCTGCAGTGATGCTGAATTCTGTTGCCTGGAATGTACCTAGTTTTGTTAGGACTACCACATTACCTTACCATGTATGGTGAGGTAATGTATATATTCTGGAGTTGAAAGAATGGTTAAGGTGGACACAGGAGGAGGACTCCAGTTATGAAGAATGTTTTGTTGCTGAGCACTATCTATGAATGCAATAATTACAAAAATAGAAACATTCACTGTATTTCACATTACAGTATTTTAGTAACAATTTCCAATATCTTTTTCGTATTACTATTTATTTTTGTAATAATTACTCATTAAAATCTTCCTGGGAAACGATTCTTTTTCTATCAGCCCACGTGAAAAAAGAGAAATGACAGAAGGAAACAAAACCCATTTGGGATGTTTAAGTTCTTTCATCATAAAGAGTGAGGGAAATTCATATGCAAATGTAACCCAGGGACCTTAAGAAGGTGGGTAGTAGGATGCAATTGCATGGAAACTGCACAAAGCAGAATAAAGACAAAAAAAATGTAATGAAACGACTCCATAAATGTGAATCAACATATCGAAGGGAAAAGAGCTTAGAATACAGCTGGCTGGATGGACGTGGGCTATCAATACTGTCGAAGAACATTTTGCACCTCAGAGTAAGAACTTGTTTATTCAACTGTATGTTTTAACTGCTGTCAGAAACAAATTTCAAAGACCTGCACCAACAAGCAATGGTCATACAATGTCTCTTTGGGCTTTGGTTGCAATGGGGAGTATAGAACCAGGGGATGACTTTCATTAAAATCTATTCGGATGTAGTTCTCAGGGACATGATTTAGCAGTAGGCTGTTAGAGTTAGGTAGTATGGTTTGGTTGAGGTTGGACTCGATGATTTTGAAGGTCTTTTCCAAGCTGAGCAATCCTATGATTCTGTAAGGACAGACTACTGCACTGAGTTCTGCTTTGAGGACTGAAAGCACAAATCTGAGCACAGGCCCCATGCAGCCCTGGGATTCCAATATACATCTTGAAAGTTGCAGACCACAGAACTATTTAGGGCTCATCCCTCCAAGTTCTACGAGTAGGCAGAGTATGGAGAACTGATCTAACCAGAAGTTTCATATGTTATCATTTTGAAATGAGTGGCAACACATTTATCAGAAGAAAATTACTAGTAAAAGGACTCAGTGACTGGGGAATAAGGGCAGTGGATGTTTGATATATTAACAAGCATTACAGAGAGAATAAATACAGCACCCTAGTCAAGGAGATACAAACCATACAAGTTAAATGAGAAAAAAAGGTAAAATACATGGAGTGTGATTGAAGGAACCAGAGGAATGAGAGGACGTGTACAACACACATTGATGCTTTAATAGAAATGTTTCCTTATTTTCCCTGAGGGAAAGGACAGAATTCCTATCAGATAGGATACTCACCAGAATAACAAGAGACCAGAGAAGAAATCCTCTCTACTGAATAGCTCTTCCTGTGTTTATAATTCACACAAGCAGTCACTGCACACAGAGTGGGTGCTCAAATCCTATACTGCACAACAGATCACTTCCTACTCCATTAACTCCTAAGTATCCCTCAATTTTAAGGTAAATGACTTTAAATAGTCCAGGACCAACTGCCCTCCCAAACGCTAGTGCCTTTACAGGGGTAAGTCAATGTTCTGTGAAGAGTGCTATCTTCAAATAAGGGTGTCATCTTAAAACAAATGACTTGTCTTGCGTACCCGCACCTATTTTACATTACATTGATATTCAGAAAATTTTGCTTTTGGTACGGTCTTTTCTACATCTACAAAATCCTGTGGTACCACCTAGTGGCAGCACTCCAGACAGCATTAAGGCTATAGGTATTCCAAGAAAGGAAGTAAGTGGCATTTGTTCTGACGAGTGGCTTGAGCTATACTCAGAATCACCTGCACACCGAGAGACAGTAATGTGATTCATGGACTTGTGGTTATAGAAATATCTGAGATACACGTTAAGTGTGCTTCCATGGAAACCGAGCACCAGCGTTTCAACACTTCAGAAAATCACTTTACATACATAATAATCACTGTTGAACCTTCACACTATAGCTACACCTAGGGAGCAAGAAGACACTGAAACTCAGCTAAGCTGAGTGGAGACATCAGACTCGAGCATTCAGATTAGGTTGGGTTAGTCCTTACTAATGAGCCCTTCTGTATGCTTCTAGTTTTTTCAGACTGGTATTTAAACAACAGCACTGCTTCAAGCACCTTTTAGCCTACTTCCCTCACAGCCACCTTCATCCTTTTTTTCCATATCACTGCAGGAAATGAAGATTCTGATTAGATATTTTAGTTTTGGTGTTGGTCTGTCTCAGGGTATTGAAATCTAGGTACACATCTCTCTTACAGCTTTGACTGATTTGAAAACACAGAGCAGGAAATAGAACTGCTCTTGTTTGAAAACGGGAGTTAACAGGCTGCTTAATGTGTGTTCAGGGAAGCTCTGGATGTCTTCACATTAATGTGGCTTTGGAGCCGCTTGCCACATTCCAGCTCAGACTCACGCCTGCTTCTGTTCTGTTCACCAACAGCAAGCATCAGTTTTGGTGCGAAGAGAAAAGATTAAAAGTTGGTACAGAAACTATGCACAAATAAACCAATTTAAAGGAAGAACTTCGGGCTCACTGAGACCTGTATTTCTTTCAGTATCCTGCTTTCCACTGTCCCACTGAATCACAAAGGAAGAATCATTGGGATTATATTTATTGTCTGGCAGTGAAATAGGAAAATGTCAATAGATTATGTGTTTGGTCCAAGCTGAAGAAAAGGCAGAATAGTAAAATGTAAGACAACTAAAAAAAAAAATTAAACAAAGGCTCTGACACCATCTCAAGACCATCCCTTGTTTAGCAGTCTTCCCTTTGCACTGTGCTGCCTCTTCTACCTCCAACTCAGATTAAAAATAAAATGGAACAAAAACAAACCATGGGGTGATTAGAGGAATAAAAACAATTTGTCCTACATCAGCCTGACGGATACAGGTTCCTGCCAGAATTGCCAGATGACTTTTTACTATCTCTTCAGGTTTTGAAAACCAGCCTTTGAACGTCCACTCAGCTTTGGTTCAGGTTGGTGTCACAGCCTGTTACTGGGGTGAAACATTTTCCACTAAGGAGGCACTTATGTACCTGAGACATTTGTTTACCAGACTTTCTCACACATACTCTATAAGGCAATGTTGACTGCAAGTTGTCAAATAATCTTTGCAAGTATCTATCATTTATGGTAACTAAACACCCATGCCTTGATGCTATTTTAAATAGTTGTAACTCATGACAAGAGGAGAAGCAGAAAGAAAGAGGAGATATATTGAGCTAATTAAAGGAAGGTTTCATAAACAGTTTCTTTAACCTTAACACACTAAGCTCCTGTTAATCATCTTTTGCTGTATATTTGTGACATACTTTGTCACATGCCATCTCCTCAAGAAGAATGGCTGATGCTGAATGCCCTTAAACACATGCTCACCTAGCAGCTGGTGGTCAAAAGGATGAATGAGAGGGAATATCACAAAAAACACAAGAACAGTGTGCAACAGAAATCTAGATTTCATCTAGAAATTGCCTTAGAAAACAGGTTAGATATGTGCAAGAAGATGGGTGGAAATTCTTTCCTTCATTCATGCTCCTCAGTTACAGGATCAGTGGAAGGACACGATTGCAAACTTGTGTGCAGTAACTTGCATAAAAAGAACTGAAACTGTGAGGGCTCAGTGGGAGTCTTCAGACTGCTACAGCCTTTGCACACTTCCTTATGTGCTTTTAAAGCTGAACACAGGCTGAGTAACGCCCCAGCAGAAGCACTGAACAGGGAAGCTGCACATGGCCATGCACTGCCCGGATGCAAAACGGAGCACAGAAAAAACAGTGCTGGACAAAGGAAAACGTCCATTTTAATCACTACCAATACATTATCTCTCTGAGAAAGCCCCTGATTTACAGGCTTAATTGGGATGCAGGGAGACACACAAGGAGCTCAGGACATGTGCCTCAAAGCTCCCTCACGCCAGATACTGTGTATCCTGTGACTAAGCGGTGGCTGTCTGTCTGCTGGGGGTATCTCTGTTAAAGCAGCAGTTTCAGTTCTTCCAGAGTGAAGAATTACTGCATTTTTTCCGGAGGAAGAATTCTCACTTACTGATCATCTCCTAGTCTGACACAGTTGCCACTTGTCTTGGTTTCAGCTGGGACAGAGTTGTTTTTTCTTTCACAGTGCAGGGTACAATGCTACATTTTGACATTAGGAGAAAACCAATGTTAATACAGTGATGTTCTGGCTGTTACTGAACGGTCCTGTACAAAACTAAGGACATTTCAGCCCTCAGTTTCTTGTGCTGCCCTGTTATTGAGAGGAAGTTGAGAGGGGAGAGAACCAGGACAACTACCATGAGTGGTCCAAAGGGATATTCCATACCATACAACGTCACATGGAAAAACTATAAAATTGAGAAGAGTTGGGCAGGGGTGCAACTGCTGCTCAGAAACTGAGTGGGCATGGGTTGGCGGGTGATGAGCAATTGTTTTGTGCATCATTTGTTTTTCATTTCTCTCTATATGCAAACACATTATCATCATTACTGTTATTTCTCCCTTCCTCTTCTGTCTTAGTAAATGTTTTATCTCTACCTACAAGTTCTATTTTTTATTTCCAGTTCTCCCCCCGTCCCACTTGGGGTTGGGAGTAGTGAGCAAAGGGCTGTGTGGTGTTCACCAGCTTGCCATGTTAAACCACAGTGCTACTGAGTTCCTTTTTTAACCCAGACTCTTTGTCCCCTACTTCACGTTCTCCACTTGCTGTTTCATCCTGATTTTGCACATTTCAGCTTCTGGTCTCCTGACAATGTCCTCCTTGCTTCTTCCTCTGCCCGCAGTAGGCCTAATGCTCCCCAGTGCAGGGGTGAATTCAGGGCCTTACATGTTTTTTTTTGTTTGGTTGTTTGACTTATGGGAGGAAGTGAGAGATAGCACTCTGCCCACATTTCTCTCCCTTCATCTATATATAAAGGTATTAGTATGTAAGTGTGATATTTCCACTACTAATGGTTTTAAGGTCAATCTCAGTAGCAGAAAGGTGGGGACTGGAAGGGACACTGCCAACATGCCCACTCAGGAACAAACACCAGGGTTGTCTGCTGTGTTCTCCTCTGTGCCACTCCTGAAGTTTCTGTGCTAACAGGTCTAGTACGTAACCCCTTCTCCACTCAAGCAAGTCTCCTCTTTAGGCTGAGAAGGAGGAATCTAGTGACAGCATCAACAACTACATCTTTTTAGCAAGGTGCGGAGAGAATACTAGCACTGGCAAATCCTGTTCTCATCAGCACAGAAATTAGCATTAAGGCCCACCCCACTGTCACCTTCTACGTCACACCCTATACAGTGCTTCCGCTTCCTATGCCCACAGCCTTTGTCTCTCTACATTCTCCCTCCCACAGCTTGTAGACCTTTGGCAAGGCAAGAGAAAGCAGAAGCTGCATGTGGTTTAGAGACACCACTGGCTCTTTATCAGCTGGGTATTAACCACAGCCTTCCCTACTGGGCCCCCAGTCCCATAAGGCCAGAAGGACCATACCCCTCTGTCAGGGTCATAAATGATTGAAACTATAAAGAATTACTGTGCAAGGTGGCTTTGTAGTTATAAAGGAAAGGAAAAAGAGCAGCTTGCAGTAAAATAGGCTCAACGAAGACTTTGCAAGAGGTGTTTCAGATTTACTTCAGTTACCAGCAGGGGACAGCAAGGCTTTATACATACAGAAGACTTTCTGTTCACTGATAAAAAAGCATTCAGTCTCCAGATACCACTGTGCAAAGCCTTCCAAGGTGAAAGAGCTCTGAATGCTCCAATTTATCCAGGAAAATGGCAAAGACCCAGACACAGATCTGAAGGCTCACTCTTGGATTAAAAACACAACCACTATCACCCTAATCTACTTTCCAAACTAAACAGAGAGAGATTTGAATTTTTAAATATGCATATTTAGTGTATTTTACATACTGAATGGGATGCTATCAGGCCTTAATAGTATCTAAAAATGCTTTTCAGATAACAGTTTTGTTTTTTTTTTTTAATGAAAATTATGTTGTAAAAACTCCAAATACTGAAAAATGAATGGGACATTGTGCAACTATCAGGTATGCATATGCTGCAGGTAATTAACCCAAAGTTTCTTTTGAAAGGAAGTTTGTGTAATTAAAAAATGAGAAAACTTTCCAGTTTTCCTATTCTTCATGTAGAAAAGTGTATTCTTTCTAAATCAGGAGCTGTTCATACCCAGCTAAAGGAGAGTAGACATTGAATCCACAGACCATAAGCCCCAAATCTCTTCATATTATACATGTGTATATAATGTGTACATTTCTTCTAGGAAAAGAATAAAGAAAATAACATTGAAGGTTTTTATCAAGGAACAGGTTAATAACTATAATTGAGAAAAGAACAGAAAAGCAAGACAACTTCAAATTAGGATGAAACATTAGGATGAAAACAGCACCGCTTAAGGGCATGTTAGACTTATACTGAGACTTCAAAGCTCCACTGAATAACAAACTGAAGTGTTTTACATGCACGCCATTCTAAAGCCTTTATTTTGCAGCAGGTCAAACCAGGTTACCATGATCTCTTTTTTGCTTAAAATTCTCTGAATCTATTGTAAGAATTTCTATTGCAATTTTTTTTCAAACACTGTATAATATCATCACCTCTGTGATTTGACACCTAAAACTATGGTAGGATCCACTGTAAACTTTTTCAATCTCACATCTACTCATGTGGACTTCAGAACCAGCAGAACCCTTCACTGTTTTACTCGTATTCATGATCTACACGAGATGCTACGGTTGTGCCAGATAAGTTTTTTTTCATCAATAAATCCTTTTTAATTCATGCTGAGTGCACTAACACTAATAAAATAATGTTCTTCTAAAAGAGAAAACCCAGAACACCCCAGCTGTGGGACAGTTACTCTATGACATGCACTGGTTGCTATTAACAGCCAGAAACAGTCTTAAGCTTCTGGCAGTTGTATGGGTTCACTGTCAGCAGCATTTGCAAGAACTTGAAAATCAGACCAATGATTAACGTGCTTGATTAAGGAGCTCTCACTGAGTTATGTTTTTCCAGATCCCAGTGAAGTGAAGTCAGCTTTAAGGGCTGAGGGTTCACTAGCTACAGCTAAGTCCTATTACCAAGACTTTTTCTTATAATCTGAAGTGGGAAATTAAACTATGGGTTTAATATGAAACTGCATAAATATGAACTGGTTATGCTGCATTTAGTATGCAGGAGAAAACACACCCACAATTTTGAGGTTATGTACAAACAGAGGACAACGATGACTGTTTGAAATTCTCCTTAAGAGTGCGTATAATTTTGCTCAAAGCAAAAGCTGGTAAACTCAGCAGGAATTTATAGACACTTGAATATGATTAAAACCCACACCAGTTTAGTGATCTGACTTTTTCTTTCCTTAGTTGTTTGTGTTGTCAGAGATAAGCACTAAACTGTATTTCTCCTAACTGACATATACAACTGCTCAGGTAGGAAATGAATTCCATCCACCCTTCCATAGGTAGTACAGGTTTAGCTCATGGAAAATACTACAGTCAGGGAGAAGGGACAGAAAATCCAAAGCCTTTATGACAAAGGAGGAATTCAGGAGGATGGCTTTGGTTTCAGAGTCCAAGAACTAACACTGAAGTGCTTCTTTCTTCTTTGAAAATTCTGATTTTTGTTGACACTCAAAATGTATCGTCCAGCCTAAAGCTATACCTTTTACAGTCCTGAATATATTCCCCAGATCTCACCTTTCCAGAGGAAAGTAGATGAAAAGTTTATGGAAAGTTGATCTCATTTTGTAATTGGAATGTAATCTCCCTTATTCCATGTTTCCCCTTTATTCTTTGTTCTCAGACTTTGCCTTCTTTTTCCCATTAAATATTTCAATCTGAATATTTCATTTAACCAAAACCTTTTAACTCCATTGAAGTGTTTGGTTTATTTATTTATTTTTACAACTTCTAGTCTGCCAAAACAAAACAAAAAACAAACAAACAAACAAAAAAACAACCTGAGCATTTTTTGCTCAGGTTTATGCATAGCTACATTTGTTAAAGTAGGTCAGGGAGTAGGATTTTCATAAAAAACTGAAAGGTATCTACTGAAAACATACAGTCTATTTGCTTTAAGATCCAGATTAAACTACGACCGGTCACACTATAAGAAAGCAGAAGGATATTTTTTTTCTTTAGAAAAGGACATATGTTGTAATTGGAAAAAACATAGCTCCAAATGTAATGAGGTTCACTAAGTAAGTTGATTTTTTTCTTACCAGGCGACCGTGCGTAAGACCAGATTTGAGTCTGTCTGGCAAAAGTGTGTGGTTATGTGGGACGTATGTCTCAAACGCAGTGTTTCAGACTACTTGTCCCCAATTTCCTTTTTTATGTTTGGTCTCCTTTGCAACATGGTTCTGGGGGGGAAGTCTACTGCTTCCGTTTTAAAAGACTGACTAATCAGTTGGAAGTCGAGTTACTCATTTCACTCACCATTTGTAATCTTGGCGAGAGAATGAAAATGCTGTGTAGGCAGCAGACCTTCAGGACGTGTGTGATATCCTGTTGTAATGAGGGGACACTGTGAGAGTATGAGAGAAGCATGGTTTCCCTACGTTCACCTCGTAAAGGAAACAGGAGAGTACAAGTATGGATGGCAAGAGATGTCGTCATTTATATACACCTAAAACCGTAGAGAAAGATACAAAGGAAAAGATAATTGCTTTCTGTTTTCAGTTAAATAAGTAGTAATAAAGAAAAAACAAAACCAAAACATTTTAAAAGGTCTCCTTGAGTAACCAGCTAAATTTATCCATTATTCCTGGTGATGCAGGGTCTGTCTGAAGCTGTCAAAAAGTCTGTGCTTTGGTTACCCATCCTCAGAACAAACCACTTTGAACAAATCTAGCCAAACCCAGGCCAAGTGCCCACAACAGCTTCATTACACTCATCAGTTCACTTCAGTTGTGCATCAGGTTGGACTAACAACCTTTAGAGTCCAGCTCTCCTCACCCAGGCTAGACATATCTAAACTGAACAAAGGTCCCCTGAAAACACCAAATATGAGGATACCCTAAATTCTGAGAATAAAACTCACGTAGTCTTTGCTCACATAAAAATGCAGCACCGTTCCTATCACTTATTCTCCATTTATTCTTAGACCTAAGTTGTTCTACTACCAATAGCATGTTTGCTAAATCCCATGCTGCTGACTTCTGTTCTTGCCTCTTAGCTCAGCAGTGGTCAAAATAGGTGTAAATTCTTGAAACTTTTTCATTCCTTCATATGAATCACAATGAGTTCTGCCTTCCTTGCAATGATGCACAAGACCTAGGGCTATGACTCCAATCTCTCATTTTGCCCCTGACTGAAGGGAGTCACTCCATGGCTGGCAGAAGAGATTCAATGCCTGCAAAGGGCAGAGCAGAGCACTGGAGCACCCCAGTGTCTAAAGCAGACATAAACAGGTCAAGACTACTGATATCATATAAAGACTCTAAGTAAGTGAAAAACAAAAACAACAACAACAAAATAAACCTAATCACATTAGAACTGAAGGTTATTAAGGAACATAAACAAATCTGCATTTTAAGCGAATAAAGTGGCAACTCATGTTCACACCTTCCTATTCCCAATTTAATTTTTCTGGAATAAAACTTTGTTATTCTGTAAAACAATAAAGTTGGCAGATTTTTTTCTTCTCTGCTCTATTACTTATGGGAATAATTTATTTTTGTGAATGGTCAAGAAAATACTGCTTGAATGTTAAGGTAACAATTTCTTTGTATTCTGTTTGTCACCTGGGAACCTTATTTATAATCTCATTTAAGAGACCAGAAATAAGAAGGAGCAGAAACAACAACTACTTCCCTTATTCAACTGACAGCAAAGATCTGATGTGTAACGCCTTTTGCTATCCACTCAAATGTCACCTGATCTTCTTCCATCACCTCAGAAGATCACAGAGCTCCCACAGCTCCTATGTCATACTTGCCATCACTGTCTAGACTTTCCAGATGCCAGATACCTATGATGGCAATCAGAATGAACCCAGAAAGGTTAAGTTTTGTTCTAACTCATATAGAAGTCCACAGCAGACCCAGAAATCAAGCTCAGCTCACTTAAGGGTCATCCAATAACCACAAGACCCCTAATGCTTCTGGCACTGAAACACACTGAAACAGATAACCACCTATTGGTGGTAGAGAACAGCCTTCTTTCCATACATCCTTCAGCACCAAAAACTCGTGCTCTATCTTCCAATCACTCTAATGTGAATTCTCAGCTATTTTTGTCCCTAACATTTGTTCTACTTCCTTCTCTTGCTCTCTGTGTCATACTGATCTCACTACTGCAGCAGTAAATGTTGCCAAGGCATAAACAACACCCAGATTAAGATCCACTGAAGCACTAGCTTTCAATTGGCAGCTAATCTGTTTTCCTCTTTCATGTCTTCGCAAGGACATATTTTCAACCAATTGATATTCTGTCAGGAGAATGGCTGCATCTGGTCAACCAATATGAGAGTGAGCTCAGCAGGTTTTAGAACTCTAGTGGTATCATCTGCTGGTCAAAGGAGAAAAAAAGCAGAAAGCGCTTTGTGACAAAACAAGAACAAAAGCAGAAGCATAAAGGAGGAATAAAAATCATGTGGTAGAGGGCACACTATCAGATTATGGAGGCTATTCCACACTAAAACATACTAGTTAGGATCAAAACCTGGTATTACAGGATGCAAATGGTATCATTCAGCACTTCTACTCAAAACTAGAACTAAGCAAAGTCAAGTATCACATGAAGATGCCTTGGAAAGGCTGGCAAGCACTTATCCATAGGCTCTATTTGTAGACACTTCCTATTTTATGTTAATTTATAATTTTAAAATAATTTCCAAATAATAGCAGAATCTTGTACTGTGCAAAACATTTGGCAGTCTCTTTGAGGGCAAGATGGAATATTTAAGGGCAGGATGGAATAGGAGAAGCTGTTGCAGCCTCATGGACTTTAACAGACTAACTAGTTTAAAGCTACTGCTGGATGTGTAATCTATGACTAAATTTCAAAGACATTATTAGGGAGAAGCAAATTTAGGGAGAAAAAAAAAAAAATCCTACTTTGCAGGTCCAAGGACCCTTCAAAACAGTATTAGCTAGCAGTTTCTTTGGAGCAGCTGTGCTGGGGCTGTACTAAATAATTAGATCCACATTTCTTCCAGATATTCACAAAATACTGTTTTTGCATTACAAGTGTATCCTGGCATATTTTGAGACTTACCAATGTGCACCAAAATGTAATTTCCAAACTTCTTTCCTATGACTCCCTTAATAGCTCACTTAATTTCTATTGAAGAATAAGGGAAGAAAAAAAAACAAATATTTCTCTCTACTTCTATAAAACAGACACCTATATAAACCATGGGTGGTAGCTAACCAGAATTCTTACCTAAGTGTATGCATGTGATTGTGCCAGCTTTCTCACCAGCATGTGGATTACCAGGTAGGGGGAGCAGCAGGGATACCTGTATTGCTGGGACACCCTCAGCTCCAAGAGGAAGTGTGTAAATTGGTGAAGCACGCCCTTGGAAGGAGGAACACGCGCTTTTAATGTGAGCATTCAAGTTGTGAATGGAGCTGAAGATGGGAGGATTTTCTCGGAATAAGCAATAGGATGCACAACTAGGAAATTGAAAGCATCAAGTACAGCAGGGCCCTGAGGACAAACCTGGCTAAGTATTTGGTGGGCCTGAAGTGAGAGACTAAGTTGGATCCTAGGCTATAAACCAGAAAATTTGTCTCAACTTCAAAATTAAATGCAAAAATGCTCTCAGCCTATATATATGAGTTTCCATAAAATATTTTGCGTTTCATTAGAATTTTATAATTAAAAATTACACTTACAAAATCCAAACCTGTCTACTAAGAATGATGAACAAGCTTCCTAACACTACCCTAGCACCTGTGGCCAAACGACTTCCTTTTATTTGCTTGTAAACTAAGCAACGCTTCTTGATGTTGGAGGGAGCTCCTTGCAGTTGCTAATTTGTATTCATCACCCTATATTTCTATGACAGTTGCATCAAAAGTTTCTCATCTGCCTGTATAAAGTACATTCACTAATAAGCTGCTAATTCAGCAGAAATCCCAATAAGGTTGTTGGGTTCATTCAAGAGGAAGGAAGTACAGAAGGGGAATGTGAGTCAACAAGAAACCTCTGTGTATGTGCTCTCTATAGAGCAGATGATAGCTTTCCAAGTTTATTCCAAAGAATCACAGCTTCAGGTTAATCTCAGAACTCAAGAATGCCGTCACTACCATATCTCGCTGTCTGGCATAATGGCGATAAGGAGTCATTTACCTTTTGAAAAAAGCTGAAAAACATTGCACAGACAGCGGAAAACCACTCGTTCTGAAGTGGTTTCCTTTTGCCAGCCCCTAGGGATAGCAGCTGTAGATGCTCCGGTGGCCACAACTGCCTCAGGTGTTTCTCAGCATTGAGCACC
Organism: Odontophorus gujanensis; assembly: GCA_013399175.1. Taxonomy (NCBI): domain Eukaryota; kingdom Metazoa; phylum Chordata; class Aves; order Galliformes; family Odontophoridae; genus Odontophorus; species Odontophorus gujanensis. Next base: position 179,277 of record VXAB01013896.1, read on the forward strand.
ATGGTTCAGGTCACAAGAAAAAGGAGAGAGATGAAGACCTTACAGTTTTAGTATTAATTCTAGAACAAATATGTTTGTGCAGGTTGGGATTTATGCATCACTGCTAAAGCTGTTGGACAATAAACAGATCTCACCAGCACCCTCAGCTGTTGAGAGGTCTAAAACAATGAGTCATTTGTTCTAAAACCTCCCTGCATGTATCCTTGGAATTCTTGGCACCCCTCACATTTAAGACAGTACTGAACTTTTTGTTATTTTCAAGGGAATGTGAACATGAGAATTTTTTGGAGGGGGGAGATGAAGAAATTTCAGTCTAAGCTCAACTATCATGCTTAGGGAGAAAATGAACTCGCACTTTGTTCTTCCTCTCACTGAAGTCTACTGACCTGAAGAAGTGCAAGGTTTGCACCATCACTCCACAGCACAGCTGCAAGTCATATAAAAAATGTGTTTTCTCACTCAATTTTATATTTTTTTCTTTCTTACCAGCTCCTTTTCTTGTTTCAGACACTTTCTGCCCATTCCTTCACATCCAGAAACCTTCCACACATGTCCTTCCAGAGCAGTGATAACATGAGGTAAAGGCTAAGCTAAGAGCTCTCTTTAGCACTACTGCCAGAAGTTCTTCACAGAAAGAATGCGAAGCAGGAGTTTGTTATGGCTTCAAGTTGCACCAGGACAGGTTCAGACTGGCTATTAAGAAAAATTTATTCTCCAAAAGAGCACAGGTTGCCCAGGGAGGTGGCGGAGTTATCATCCCTGGAGGTGTTCGAGGACCATGGAGATGTGGCACTGAGGGAATTGGTCAGTGGGCATGGTGGGGCTGGGTTGGAATAGATGAGTTTAGAGGTCTTTACCAACCTTAATGATTCTATCCTATTTAATATGTATATATATATTTTAGATATTTATGTTATTTGTTTCCTCATCTTAGCCTTAGCACTCACTTGAATTCTTGAAAATGCAAGAAGCAACTACAGCACTGAGTGAAGTCTTGTGGTTTGGCTTCAGAAACAAAAATCCCTACTGAGATTCATACAGATTGAGTGCACTTCTTTATGAATACAAGATAAAGCACAAAAGCTAAGCAAAAAGGAAACAGGTGTGAGCCTGCACCAGTGAAAGCGAGAAAGTAAAATTCACAGAAATTACATTTGCAGAAATAGCAAAATAAACTGAAAATTCGTCTGCTCCTGACCTTAGCCCATTAACAGGTATGTCAGGTAAACAGCATCCTCCCTCATTAATGTCACGGAGCACTTTGTAAACCCCATGTTCTACATTCCGTAATGTTTTGAGGTCTGTGATAGTCCCTCAGGTTCTGAGATCATATTTTTCCTATTGTTTTGCTCTATGACTAGAAACTGCTTGGAGTCCTGGGCTCTGTCATCTTGCAGTTCCCTAATATTTGTAATGTTCCATAGCAACACACAGTGAGATTAAGCCAGATGACAAGTGAAAGTGGTGCTGGTTATTCAATGAGAGCAAGAAGTATCAAAAAGGAAGAGGCTGGCTTATAAAACACAGGTCTTGCTGCAGTTGGAGACAAAAGCAAACTAAAAAAAAAAAAAAAAAGAGAACAATACACAATATTCTGAACTTTGAATGACGCAAGTAAGTGTCGCTAGGGGTATTTTGCTAGAGGATGAACTGTACAAAACATGAGAGTACAGTAAGGATGCATTAAGCATTCAAGCTTCACTGTAATTTTCTGTTCAGTATATTCTGCTTAAACTATCCTTGATGGCAAATGATAGAGATGGCATAGCAAGCAGAATCGTAAAACATCCCAAACTGAAAGGGTCCCATAAGGATCATTAAGTACAACTAAGCTGCTGATGGCAGCCTCTGCAGGAAGCCCACTGCTGTTGCAGACGTGGGTGTCCAGTTAAACTTTTTTTTCCCAGTATCACTAATGCATCCTCATTTTGAAATTTTAAAAGCAGCAATATCTGTATATGTGAAGGGGGATGTGCTACATTCATGATCCTAAGCAAAATGTAACCAAGTGAAATCATTCTAATGGGAAAAAATCTCTTGTGAGAAAGAATCCATGAAAGACAAAAAAAAAACCCATCAACAATAATTCCCTGAAAGAATAAGTGCTGTGGTATGGCAATTTACTAGTAGAGCATAACCATAACACAAGAAAATTTCTGCCTTATTTTCCTGTTAGGTGGAGAAATTTCATCAGTAATTCTCCACTACTTATTTATGTTCTTCTGGTGCAAGTGGAAGCTGCCATCTATTACTCAGCTCAACAATTAACTTGTTTATGTGCTAAACTGTTACTTTTACTTATTTTGGCCCTAGGTCCCAGCCTTTATAACAACAAGTCCAGGGTACCTCTGCTCCACATGCTTCTGCCTTTAAACAGAACTTCAAAAACAAACAAAACAAAAAATAAAATCACAGTAAATTCATTATTACGATCCTCCTTCTGGAAAACAATAATGAGAGAAAGGAAGAGAAAAGTAAAGAAAGAATAAAACTCTTTGTGTTGATGGAAGTCTCTCAACATAATAATTAAGGGGGAGGTTTTAAGGAAACCTGTATAGTTCCAATGACTTTAATTCAAAGTGCACTGCTACCTGACTTGATTTTTTTTTTTTTTCATTAAAAGTAAGTAGGTTGAGGGCTACCCTGAAGTTTTCAGAAAAATCAAACAAGCATTAGTGTTTCAAAGGTATTAACAAATGTGAAATATTAGGAAGTCATAGCTAACAATCTTTCTACTGCCTTCACTTACTGAGGATATTTCTGTAGTAGCTGAGTTTATGGTAAAACTACAGGATGCAGTCACAGCCCAAACAATTCTACTGAAATCACACCACTCAATGTCAACTATTACATTGTTCCTTCATCTAGTTGCAACAGCAACACTGGGTTTGGTGCTTCTGGCTGTCACTGAGCACAGCGTGTTGCCACACTTTGTGCGTGTTAAAGATCACAACCTACTCTCAAATGAAAAACAAGAATAAACCATTTGAGAAAACGTGAAAACTTCAAAGCTTCTTTAAGTAGTGGAGCACACACCAGCAGTGACACATGTAAGGATCTGCAGACATTCCTTAACAGCTGTGTTCTCATCAGATCTGTTGGAAACATTATGACATTAGGATATACTGTGTATGTAAAGAGCAGAAAAGTTCTACTCTTACATAGAAAGAAATATTTGAGATAAACTGCTATGCACCCGCAGATCCACATATTCATCCAAATATTTTATACTCGTAAGGCAGAAAAGATAGTAAAAAGAGGAACGTTCAGAGGTTTTTTTTCCTTCCTTTTACACTGCCCAGGCAGTGTCAACCAGTAAGGAAGCAATCTTTACATGGGAGCTGTGACCCTGTGTTTTCCAGGTGCCATGTCTCTGGTTATGGTAAGGAGATCACATATCATTCTTCCATGATTGCTTTCAGAGCAGCACAAAAAAGCCCAGAAGTTAGCAGCAAGGCTATTACTGTCATGAAACTCTGTGAGTTTCATTCTCTGCTGCTCTTATGAAACTATCCCTGCACATTCAGTTATCTTTACTCACACACTGAATTTCCTCCTCATCTTAGAAGTCATTTGAAAATTAAAGGGAAGTGGCCATACATATTAAAACTCACCTGGTTTACAGTACAGCAGTACTGACATGCACAGCACACACAGACAACGGGAAATTCTGGGCTGCCAATGTGTAGATCACATTGCAGAAATGAGCACAGTTTTAACCTCTCTATGGACTATCACAGAACTTAGGCGGAAGAAATGAGTTTCCTCCATGGTGGGACATGGCAATGCCTCTGTGATTTAATAATCACATGTTAGGAAAATCCATTTTAAGGGTGTGACTACCCCTCCTTTGAGCAAAGATGATATTTAGTGCATAGAACAACCAATGGTCAACGCCGCCTTCTGGGAGCAGACTCTCAGATGATCCTTGAAAAACTGCACAGTGGTTTTGAATGACACAGGCCCACCTTTCTATGCTCTGTAACTAGAAGGAAATCGAAGTATTTTCCACCCACTCTTGAGTGGCACCAAATACTTTGAGACCTAAAAAAAAAGACGAGTATGCATTTTGACAGAACCATCAGTACCTACACAAGTTGTCTGCATGACTGCACAAGGAGAAGATCTGCAAAGGATTAGACTGTTCTAAAGTCAAACCCATGCTCTGTGTTCAGACTGGTATACTGAATGATGCCTGAAAAGCAACTGGTAAGCATGTGCACTGGTGATGTGCAGATACTTTCAGGAATATTTGTCATGTTATATACAAATCTGCTTGTTGGTTACAACCTGTGTTCACTAGCAGCATTCCATTACCGAGGAGCTCAGTTTTCAAAGAAACATGGCACATTTGTGTTGTGGTAATCCTGCCCTCATTTTCACAAGTGATGGGACAAGAGGTAACAGCCTTAAGTTGCACCAGGGAAGGTTCAGCTTGGACATCAGGAAAGATTTCTTCTCAGAGTGATGAGGTTTTGGAACGGCCTGCCCAGGGAGGTAGTGCCTTTAAGTTGCACACCTTCTAATAACAGATTCTAACAGAACATCCTAGAACATTTCTAGCTTTTATACCTTTTTATATATTTAAATGAAGAATATATAGCTGTCTTCTGTTTTCCCTTCGTCGTCCTCCTCTAGGATATTGATGAAGATGTAAAATAGGACAGGTCACAGGACAAGCCCTTGCAAGGCATCACTTGTTACTGCCTGTGTGGTGGTACGCTGGGCACACTGTGGCCCGACCATTATTTATCTGGTTATCCATCCATCCAATTGCAATGTCACAACTTTATTGCCCATAAGAATACTATGGAACACAGCATCAACAGCCTTGCTAAAGTCAAGGTAAGTGTTATCTGCTGCTCTTCTCTCATCCTCCCATTTTAGCATCAGAGATCTTTTTTCTTTCACATCCCATGGAAGCCTCAGTTCTAAGTGTAATTTGACTTTCCAACAGCATTCATACACACCTGGACAACGATTCTAAACTCCTCCTCTGTAGACTGCCTTCTTTCATCCCGTGTGGTGTTTTTTTTTTGGATCTAGACTGTCAAGAGTGTCCTCCTTAGCCAATGCCGTTTATCCTGATACCTCTGCTTTTCCTCCTTAGTTCCAGGACACACCCTGGTGCTGGGAACAGTTTTTGGTAACATGAAGCAACCTTGGGATGAACCCATTCCCATGAGAATTTTACGGTAAGAGCATGAAAACTGGGCCTGTAATAATACATGAGTTCAACTAGAAAATTTGTAATACTAACTATAAAACAGACACCTGAAAGTGCTCATTATTCTACAAAAACTTATCAGCATAACTCTATCTAATTCTTTGTTATTATTATTCCAGTTCTAAAACACCTAAACCATTTTGAAAACAGAAACAGAGTTTTAGGTTGTTGTCTATATCTAATTCTAAATATATACATATAGCATTTTAAAGATGACAGATCCAGAATATTAATACCAATCAGAACAGAAACAAAAGCATCTGATTTTTCTCCATTACTACTGATGTGAAACTTAAGACTGCTAATTTCAAAAGCTAAATGGGTACTGTGTTCACATCTCATTTCCACGTTCCCAGAGAACACTCAGCAAACTCTGCTTCACACCTCCCCACCTCAGGCCCTCTTCTCACGTTTTTTGCTTAGTAGCACACCCAAGAAATGCAGCACTGCAAGCACACCAATGTGCAAGTGCATAAAAATTGTGAGGTAGGCAATGAGAAATGCACGCATTTCCCAGATAAGTGCTTGCTGAACACATTTCCTGCACTGTTGAGTAGCAGACACAGGAAGCATCACCACCAGCAGCCAAAACTCAGTGCTACTTTTTTTTTTTTCTTCAATCCAGGTGTCAGTTAGCACAGCTGAGAACCAAAAGTCCCCTGACTTCAAAGAAATAAAGCAGTTAATTTATTTCTGATGGAAAGCCCCAGAACAAAAAGGATCCAATTTCTGATAAACTGTATAAGCTTATTACAGTCTACAGCATGAGAGATGTGCTTCATCAGAATGCAGAAACTATGCATATACAAACCTTGCACTGACTCTACACTATAAACAGAATTGGCAACGCTAACATCTGTCATAAAATATTTTTAATATTTCTCTGTAGAGAGGAAATGGCATTAAAAAAATAGGAGCTTTGTAAAAACAACAATGTATATTCACCATTCTTAAAAATTTGTACTGAGGACTTCCAATAATTACTGGTGACTCACAATAACCGTGTAAGGTAGCCAAAGAAACTAGTCACATGGCTGGAGTCACACAGGCTGGCAGCTCAGAGCCCACTGCAAACTTTCAGAGGGTGACAGGTTTTCCCTTTGTGTGTCTCAGGCTCTTTACACAGCCTGTAAAGGCATTCTGGAATGGATGCAGTGGATAGAATGTCACTTATAGGCTGTCTTCTCCAAAGTGATTTCAAGAGCTCCTAACAGATCACTATCACGATGAAAAACTCCATGAGATCCTCTGCAGAAGCTGAGGGGACACCTAGAAAAACCCCCTGAGAGCATTCTGCTGGTAATTCAGCAGAAACGCAAAGCATGTCCCTTGTGTTGCCCACAGAATGAATGTAATGGAATTTGTTTCAAGTGGAAAAATAAGAAAAGGAAGAGCTGAAATTTCAAGCCAAATAGATACAGCTCAAAAAAAAAAAAAACAAAAAAAAAAAACAAACCAAACAATTCTCAGCCACATCAACCTAACACAAACAGTGAGACCATTAAGTGTACATGCAAAATTTTAATCTGTGTCTTCAGGGCTGCATTCCTGAAAGCATTCACTTTTAACAAGTTACATCTAAAAGAAAATTTGTAGGGGATACTATCACTCTATTATGGACCATTTAATTATATTAGATAATAAACTTAACATTCCACAATATTACCCCCTGCCACTCAGTAGTGGACCCTCCACCTTTTGTAAAATGAACGCCATTTCCTCTTCACATAGAAGCTAGTTTCTATTTCCTTTAAGTGTCTCTTTTGCTTAAGAGATGGATTATCGGTAGTTAATCTCTGTGGGTCATGTAAGAGACGGTAGCATTTCAAAGAAATCACTTGTTTTCATAGTTAAGCTGAAGCTCAGCCAGCAGATGGATACTCTCAACCAGAAAAGAGTACCTGGTAAATACAATTCAAAGCCCTCAGAAAACCAGTGTTACATGGATACAAGTGAAAAGAATATTACTTCTTATTTGCCAAAGAGAACATTTGTTGCAAGAACATATACAGTATCCTCACAGTAGCACGTGATAAGCTCTTCCTGGATGGTCTGAAACAGCACCTCCTACATGCATCGATATGTTTAACGTATCCCCTAGGTAAAGATAGTAACCACATTTCAGATGGACAGTGGGCATTCCTTGCTGGCAAATGTAGCGTCAGCAGTCCAGCACTGCTTATAGGTAAAAACAAGCAAACCAGCCTGCTCTTTGTAAGTAGTCCCTCTTCCTAGACTCCCAGAACCTGGCTGGTGACCCACTCATAGCTGCTTGTAACTGCAAGTTGTATCCCCTTCTCCTTTGACTCTTGACCTCTAGCAACTAGCTAGTCCAGCTATTGAGAGCAAGAGTAGCTTCACAGTTGGATCAGGTTGCTCATGGCTTTGTCTGCTTTGAACATTTCCAGGGGTGCAGACAGTACAGCCACCAGGTAACCTGCTCCACTGTTTCATTCTCACTGTGAAATTTTCCCAGAAGGAAATCAGTGGCACACCTTTCTGAATAGTGCCTGGATCTAGCATCCCAACAGCCCCCCCAGGAATTCACTGAAGAGAGCTGCTACCTGAAGACACTCAGTTCCCTCAGCCTCATTCATGATATGTATGAAAACAAAAGACTGATACCATCTCTTCTTTCCTTTTTAGCACCGTTCAGGGAGAGGAAGAGCAGTTAGCAAATAAGTCTGCCTGTGCGAAGGTCAGTGTTTACCTGATAGCATGAAGATAACTGTTTCCTGCAGTACAGGCTATGCAGATGCACTTATGTCACCAATAGCATTCAGAACATCAGCTGCCACCTGTGGTCAAACCAGCCTGATGCAGACAGGCCATCCTGCGTGTGTGTTGGCTTCCTGAGACCTCTGTACCACAGTCCATTATGAAACTGTAAATAAGTGAGCAACTTCTCTGTTACCATGACCATGTGCAGCCTGACACAAATAATTCATGAGTTATTTATAGAGATTCAAAGTAGTAAGCATTATTTAAAAAAAGTCTCTGAAACTGTCCAGAAAAGCAAAACATTGAGGTGTCCAGGGATGAGTTGAAGTACTTGCACCTCTAAAACATCAGCCCTGACAAATAAACAGAGGCTACTTCTCTCTCTTCAAAGAAACATTCATCTACCTTTGTATTTGTGGTGTTTTCTATGCAGGAGAGGTCAAATATATATATGGAGAAAGAATGAATGCCTCCCTCAGACACATTATAACAATCATTGTGCCAAAACAACTTTGTACCTTAAATTCATTTCTACTCTGTTCTGAATCACCTAAAATTACAGAGGCTTTCCTGAAATATGGCAGCAAGCTTACAAATCATCTAACCTTTCGCTCCTTCAAAACCTTTTCCTATTAAAATCACTTAATATTCTCACAGCACACGTGGCTAAACATAACAGATGCCTCTATCTCACAATAATATTCTTCGGAGAGCAACTGGTACAGAGTTTTTGGAATGGGTCTGGGGGAGGTCGCAAAGATGCTTAGAGGGCTGGAGCACCTCTTCTATGAAAAAAGGTTGAGGAAGTTGGGCTTCTTTAGATTGGAGAAGAAGGAGTTTATGAGCAGGAGGGGGAATGACTTTTAATGCAGGTAGATAGAGATAGGACAAGGGGGAATGGATTTAAACTGAAAAATAGGAGGTTTAGGTTAGATGTTAGTAATAAATTCTTTGCTCTGGGAATGGCGAGGTGCTGGCACTGCTGCCCAGCACTGTGGGTGCCCCTTCCCTCAAGGCATTCAAGGTTAGGTTTGATGGGTTCCTTGGTAGTCTGATCTAGTGCTTGGTAATCACTGCAGAGGAGTTGGAACTAGATCTTTAATGTCTTGCAACCCAAGACATTTTATGACCCTGTGATAGTGATGCATAGAGAGTTTGTTAAACGTGAATCCTTCGTATTGGCATATCTCAGAGTAGGCAGTTCTAGCTCTCCTTTGATGCACGAAAATCAATTGCAAAGTAAGATATTTCAGTACACACATGGTATATCAGACATGTAACAGGTGAATTTTTTCAAAATTAAACTGCAATATGTGGGGTCCATTAGACGAACTCAAGAAGAAACGCTGATTTGAAAACACCAGAGAAGGACAAGAATTCAAAGTTCTAGAGGGGATATTTGGGGTTTTTGGTATCACAGACACACAAAACAAACCTAAAGTAAATCAGTCTCATCCGGTTTAACCTCAACCACGAGACACTGCTGTCTGTTTTCTTTCTCAAAAGACTCACGTCACCGCGCACTGAAAAAAGGGAACTTCCACAGTTTGTGGTGAGGCTACATGATAAACAGATCTGTTCACACCAACTAGCGGGGCCGCCTGCGTCAATAAAAGGCAGCAGCAGGCAGCAAACTGACATTCGGTTCTTGGAGGATTATAGCGACAAGAGACACTTCCCATTCAAAGCTCAGTAAAATGCCAGGATTATTTTTCTCCCATAACAACATGACTGAATTAAATGGAAAGGAAGACTGCAAGCTCGCAGAAGGCAAAGTCCATAAAAAGAAGCAAAAGGCTTTGTAAGTACATCTATACCTTAGTATAACCTCTAATGTATTAGAAGTGAAAATAGCACTACGTATTGGAAATAGAGAGTTTGCACCTTTTTCTTGCTAAAGAACAACACAGTCCACCCAAAGCCCAGGACTATAGCATTGCTAGAAGCAGCTTGAGCTAATACCAACCAGTTCTTTCATTTAGGTAAGCAGGATGAGATTCTGGAGACACCAAGAGTCTCTTAGTCTTTTGAAAATTACTACATGGATGTGTGACTTTCCAGACTTCAGTCATAGGACAGAGCTCTTTCCTTTTAAGCTTTAAGAAATGCACTTAGTATAGAAAGGCATCTATAATTTTAATGGATTACAAATGTCTATTCATTGTTTCCAGTGGTGCCGATCTCAAGAGCTATTTGAAGTGCATGGTACCACATCTTGAATCTGGGATCAAGTCTTCTAACTCTAAAAACACCATGTAAGTACAAAAAAAGTGAAGAAAAATTGAAGATATGACTACAGTTTGATTACTATATATAATCAATCTACTTTTCCTTTATTTTTAATTATTTCTATGCTACTTCTACACCAACAAATTATTTCTAATATTGTAATAACGTCAAGATCTTCCAAAGAGGTGAATGTTAGGAAGCAGAAACTACTCGTGGAATTTCAAGCTCTTTCTTGTTTATGTTAGCATCAAATGGTGGGGGAGTAGACACCTCACTTAAATCTGTTCTCTTCAGAGGCATATTGTAACCATTCTATAATGCTTTACAAGGAATGATGCTTCTCACACAAGAGAATAGCAGGAGAATTACAAGTTTCATTTCAAAAATATGGAAAAAGTAGCAAAGAAAAAATTATCTGCTCATAGTCACAAGTAAAGGCTCATCTCTCTGGGAAAGGAATTCAGGATAACCATTAAATCTCCATGTTTCCATTTTTCTGACTATTTATCCCAGTGTGGGCTCCCACATCTGCACTGAGAAAGCCATAAGTTTAATAAATACATGGTACATATTTCTGGAATAGAATAATAAAACCTTTTCTCCTTTAAACACACAAATGAAAACATGTGGCTTCTTGCCTAAAAGCTTTTCCTTCATTTGTCAACTCAGGTTTTCTGCTGAGGAAGTAATACAGTGGTCCCAGTCTTTGGAAAAGCTCTTGTCCAGCCAAAGTAAGTACATTATTTTAGTATTACTTTGTTCTTGTTCTAAAGAATAATAATAATTATTATTATTTTTTATCTAAAGCTCACCAAAAACACAAAGTTGTAGTGCTGTGCAAACAGTGACAGAGAACGACCTATTACCTTTTAGTTATTCTCAGCTCTCAGCTACTACACTCTGAGGTTTTCTGTTCTCCTAACCCCTCCCATTCCCTACTCCTAGTAGTGCAAATAAACCACCACATTCCCCAGTTCAGTGGTCTCTTGGCCAGTTTTCAGCCTGCATACAATACCGATTTAATTTGGAACTTTGTTTTCAGCTGTACCCTAGGTCAGTCCATTTAGGGAAGGTTAGAATCCAGAGACACATTTTGGTAGCCAGGTCCTAGATCTGCAAGTCCTCAGACATCATTAGGAAGAGACCCATCACCCTTAGAAACTGAGTATTTGCAATATGTAAAAGAAGGGAAGAACAGAACAATTCATCAAGATTTATACCCAAGATTTCAACAAAACTCCTGCTATGAATTCTTTATTTCACCATCCCCAGACACAAACATCATGATCTATATATGCATTTATGTTGGCTGCAGGTGGTCAAGGTGTTTTTCGGGAGTTTCTGAAGTCAGAGTTCAGTGAGGAGAACATTGAGTTCTGGCTGGCCTGTGAGGATTACAAGAGAACCAAGGCTGATCACTTACATGGCAAAGCAGAGAGGATTTATGAGGAGTTTGTTCAGTCAGATGCTATTAAACAGGTAAGTACAAAGCTATCTGTATCGTTTCAGTACAGGGATTCTGAAAAATCGGAAGATGAAAGCATTATCTCACTGAGATGCACGTACATTCATTCAGTTACACAGGAAGAACACCCAGCCACGTGTTTTATGAGCACGCTTGTGCCACTGCTGCCTTCAGCTGTGAGATTATCAGACCTCACAAGCAGAGCCACATGATGCAGGCAGTGCTATAGTGCTAGCAACGGCTCAGCAGCAGCACCAGTGGCTCAGCACATGATGCTGAGTCAGCCCAGTTTGAATTACTTCTGGGGTTTAGGGTCAGATACCTGCAGTAAGCTTTGCAAATAGGAATGCTATGGATTGTTACTGTCCTTTAAAATACAAGGACATACTAGAGAATTAAAAGTTGTGTATGTCGATTGCATTCCTAACTGGAGACTCATCCTACACAAGATTTCCCCTATTGTTTTAACTTCAAAAGCAACTGGAGGTTGTTTTTCTGCCTTCCCTGTTGTTCAGCTTTATTGCCTCTGAATTCTTAAGAAATTGCAATTCTATTGTGCATAACTGGGTTATACACTTCAGATACCAAACATCACACTGAATTCTAAGACTGGGAATAGATTTACTGTCAACACCAACCTACAGGCAAAGAATACATTTCTAATGTATCACTGACAATTTTTTCTCCCCTTCCAGATCAATATTGACCATCAGATGAGGGAAGCAACAGCCAAAAGGGCTCAAGATCCAACTCACACAAGTTTTGATGAAGCCCAGAGAACTATCTACATCCTTATGGAAAGGGATTCTTATCCCAGGTTTTTGAAATCCAAAACCTACCTAAACCTTCTCAACCAGCTGCAGACCAACAATTCAAAATAATGGATTTGAGATAAAGAGTCAAGTAGATTCTGCATCAAATATAATGTGAATGTGTTCTTCAGGGTGGCTGGATCTTGGCAAAGAGAACAGCTGCCTTGGGAGGTGGTATGAGAGAGACACAAACATCTCTGTGAGCAAGAGAATGCAGGACGAGAGCTAGCAAGGCTGTTACAAGTGTGAAAGCAGTACATGGTGAAAATCCTCTCCGTAGTTACAACGTGGAATTGAGACAGGATATGGATGTTATTTATTACTCAAACTCCACTGTGAATGTTGAACCAAGTCTTAGAACTCCAAAGAACTGCTGATGGGAAAATATTTTCAAAGCTCAGATGAATAAGGAAGACTGACAGTTTTGTATGTAATGAGACAATGCTCAGACAAGACTGTGTAATGGCTTTTTGAAATCAGTGAAGTGTTAATAAGCGTAAGTGCAGCTCCATGATAATACTGTGCTATGTAAATATGTTATATATTGACTCATCTTAAAATTGATATATTCTAAGTTATATAAGAATCATATAAGCTGTACATTTGTTATGTTTGTGTACGAACATATGTAGCATCTTCTCTGTACATTTTCCATTTAATTTATTGCAAAGCAAAAAACAACTTTTCAATTAAATCTACTTAAAAGTACAGAATAACTATGATGGTCATTCCCAATCATAATTGAAAAGATCTTTCCATTGTAGTTACTTCCATTGTAGTTACAGAAACAAGTAAAAATAAGTACTGAAACATACTGTTCTCTTCTGTTCCACTAGGTCACTTCTTCCCATCTCTTTATCCAAATATTATGCTTTCCCCACAACACAAATCCTTTTCTCCCTCCTACCCATTCCACAGAGACATAGCTTTGGTTATTTAGAGTAGGGAAACCTATGCAGACAACCACCCCCTCATTCCACACTGCTCTCTCCCCCCAAAAAGTCAAAACAAAACAGGTTTAAGTTTCCTCTCTCTTTTTCACACTCCCGCAGCTACCAGCACCTGAGTCAGATCTCAAACATAGAAATCATCTCACCACCACCCTCACAGTTAATCCAGCTCAATGCTGATGTGCTGAGCACAGCAGAGCAATCATGCTTGCTTACGTAGAAAGGTAGTTGGTAACTGATGAGACTCCGCAGCAGTCACATTACTTGTGGTAGTAGTGCTATACAACCTCATTTTGACAAGATTCAGACAGATTTGCAGTACCAATACTAGCAACAATAGGCACTTAATGCAACATTTGCAGAGAAATTAGGATTATTCTATAAAATATGCATTGTTATGTGTACTCTGTACTGTAGTGGAACTATGAAAAGAGAAGTTGCAGTTATACACAGACCATGTAAGTACAAGTTTGGTGGCACCTGTGACTGAGTTGTTTAAAATCTTGTGACATTTGAGTTTGTAATGAAAATAAATCCAAGTATTCCCTGGTCTTTATGAGTTACTATCATGAGAGACAGCTATCTCATGGCTGGCAATACAGGACTTGATCTCACCCCTAGCGATGCTCCCTTTTCCAAAAATAACACCAGCTTAGTCAGGCACAGTTTGCTATTCTGTACCAAATGGAGCAGCTGCAAACCCACAGATTGCAGCTCGTGGGGACTTGTTGCCACCCTCCAGGGACTTCTGGGCCTCCAGGGGAGGAAAACAGCTCTTCCGGACATGACACAGCTACAGGGCAGTTGCTGCCACCATGGCCTTGTCATCACAGCCTAGCAGCCATTGCACAGCATATCCTTCAGCTTCTAACACAAACGGATACCAAACAAAAGGTATCTGCTCTTGCAATGCATGTGTGCAGCTTAGGTCACCGTGCATGTACTTGAGGGAGTCTGTATGCTCCTGAAACAAAGCAAACTGGACTATAGTTGGTTCTCTTGGATAAATCATTTTTCCAAGATCAGTTGGAATAAACTGAATTGCTGTGAAGAAGGAAAGACAACTCTGCCTCCCACATCAGGGTATCCTCGCATTTGTTCTAACATGCTTACCACATGCCAAGTGTTCACACAGTTCAAGAGCCACAAAAGATAAGAGCTCATCTTTGTGCTGAGGGAACTGGGTCTCATCTGCACTGGTTACCTCCTCAAAGCAGCAGCTATCTACATCCACTCTGCACGTCACAGGATGTCCTCACCGTGCTTCAAGCGCTCCCACAAGCCCATCAAATATGAGACATCAACTACCTTCACATCTGGCACTACGTTTGAGTGACTCTACTCTTTTGAAGTCGGACTTCTTAAATTCATATAGGCCCTGTAATAACTCTGTAATCCTCAGAGTTGGATGCAACCATCAGGAGGCACGATCTGGAGCAGTGCTATGAGTTTGAGTTCCACAGCAGCCACTGCTTGCAGCAATAGATGGCTAACACTGCCCATGCCTCTCTTCTTGTGCAATAAACATGTGAGAACTACACAGGTCAGCTGCCTGGATACTTACCTCCAGAGCCATCCCAGCCTGCTCCAAGAGGACCTAGCAGCAAAACCAAGTTTTGCTGCAGAATAAACAGCACAGCAGAAACCCAGAGCTGTCTCTGGGATGCTGTCATAAGCCCAGCATTATAGCCTTGTTGCTATAGCAGGGACATACAAAGCTGGTTGTTTAAACATGGTCCAAGTATTCAACAAATTTATTGCACAGTCCATAGTCATCTATCTAACGAAGAGAGGCAACTATAAGTGATGGTTCAATGGTACAACTGAAACAATGTAAAAAGCATTCTGAGACACTTCACTGACGCACTTTTAAACACCCAAGAGTTATTACAGTTTTTCTAATCACTTCTGCAAAATCTCTTTCAAAATGCAGCATTTAGCAGTGAATTCTTCCCTCAAAATATTGACTACATAGAGTTCTGTTAGGCTCAGAAAAGGGTAATAGAACACACAGACCAAAGGAATCAAAGACGGCTTTTTGTGACCCTTTTTAACATTAGCAGGTTATAATTAATGCAGTCCAGCAGAAGTGAATTGAACTTTTGCATGCTCACAGGCTCTGTCAGGGACAACAACAGAACACTTAATGTGCTAAACAGCTTAGCTGATTTATTTTTATTTTCACTTTAGCTTTCCCTTTCTGGAATAAATAAATAAATAAATAAACCCCACAAAGCAAAACAATAAAAAGAAAGGAAACTTGGAGTCCTGTCCACAGACTCAAAAAGGAAAACCATCAATTCAGATTGGCTCTAGATGCATATCAGCACGGGATAATGGAATTCAATGCAGGGAGAAGCTTTACGATTCAACAGCAGTGACTCAGACTTTGCCTTAAGAGTTTCCTTCCACTGCTGGTGGAAGCCTCCTCATTGTTTGTCAGTGTTTTGGTAGAAAAATTGTTGTGCCATCTTAGGGCATACTTTTGAGGTGAGTTAACTTCTCACTGCTGCAGAGAGTTCTCTTTATGGAAGGACCCAAGAGGCCAGCTTCGCTGAATCTGAATTTGGAAGCCTGACTGTAGTCTTTCATCTTTCCAAACTATTGAAAACATATTCCCTGAAACAAATACTTCAGTATCACAGAATTGAAACTGTGGCACAACATTATATTAGTCTCTCATATATAATTAAAGGACATTATATTAAACTTGCTGTTGGAGGCATACTGCACACGATAGCAGGAAGGAAATTAAAGGTGACACCAAGCTGAGACTGTGAAGAGCACTACAAATTCGTCACCTTAGACTCCTAAATGCCATCTGTCTGTGCCCACATTCTCAAAAAATGGGCTTTCCGGATGTCATTGTCTCCTTTGTGGTTGTGAAATGGGTTTGACAAGCGAAGACTAGATGACAATAGGTGGAAAAACTAGATGTTTTCATCTTCCATTCAGAGACATGGGTTAATTATCTTAGAGTGTAATCTCTACAAGCAAAGGTCTGTGAAAGTCTTTATTCATTAGACATGAGTAGAAAGTACAAAACAAGTTCTTGCTTACTAATCACTGGACAATTTAAATTTCTCCGGTATACTCAGAAACAAAGTTTGCAGGTACCCCCTGGATTGCTCAGACAATTATAGCTCAAAAAGTCTTAGTTGCAAAGATTTAAAAACTACCAAGCATGGATGTGTGCATTTTAGAAATAAACTTGGTTCCCACACACTTCTCCAAACAGCACCAGAAAGCACTTGACATGCTCCAAAGATGATCAATACTAAAACTGCACCAAGCACTTGCCTTCAGTTTCTTCAAGTAGACCAATCACCACGCAATCCCAGACTAACCTGAGCTGTGATGGTGGCCAGCTTTCACATGGTCCCTTTTACTCAGAAAATTAATAACAATTTCAATAAGAAATGAAGAAATGTAAACTTTTCAGCATTGCTCTAGACTCGTGCGCAGAGGGAAACTAAGCAGATCAGCCACACTTTTCTTCAAAGTCTGTTAGACAGCCAAAGCACTTAAGCACTGCCTACAAAGCTGACATCCTTGGAAATGAGAGTCTAAGGTTTTTATTTTCATTATCAAGTTACTGTGTAATTAGAGGATGATATTTAAAAATAAACCAGAACAAACATGTTGTGCATAATGCTATAAGTAATAAGCACATGAATTTCATACTTTATAATTCAGACTTCCAGACTTATGGAAAAAGTCTGTACTCCATTTACTGCATTGGCTGTCCACTATAAAAGTGAAGATCGGTTTAGAGATACAGAAAAGAGTCTTGCTATAGTACAGAATTTGACCCACGATGAAGTTAAACTATGCAATGCATGTATTCATGCCAGTCTGAAGAAACAGTGAACATAAGATATGTGAACAAAACTTAAAGGCCAGTTGGAAGCTGTTCACATGTTGGGATGAACAGCTGGAGATAGGAGACCTATGGTAACAAGTCAAATGCTCTGATCAACCTGAAGCATATAGTAATCAGCAAATTCACACTTAAATAATAATAAATAAGAACTGCAATAATTCTCTTAATGAGGACATAGCCACAGAGAACGAGCGTATTCAAAATGAATGATGCCCATGTAAGTTGCTTTGCATACCACTGAGCTTTTGTGTGAGTGTGCTAACAGGAGTCTGACAGAGGTCTGTAGGGGCACACAGTGCTTTGTACCCAACCACTGCACCCACCTCTCTAAAGTCTAACTGAATGGGAGAGCTAAATGCTCTTGTTTAAAGCAGCCGGAGCACCCAGTCATGATTCCCTCCTCTGCTTTGCCAGTTGCAGAATTTCATGCTCACACAATGACATCCTAGCTTTCAGGGAGTAAAAGGGAAAATAAATGTTATAGCATGTTAGAGGAAAGGATTTCAGACCTATCTAGACTTCTCAGACTCAAGACTGCTTTTCACTAAGCAGATATTTAAGTTCACAGAGACCAGTGAACAACGTAAGTTTGTCAGTAGATTTAGACAAATATCTGAAGAACTACGAAAGCAATTCCCGTGCTTCAAGTTATCAAACACTAGCAAGATACACTCACTTTTATCTAGAAAAAGTGTCTACTTTCACCATCCATTTATTGGCAGACAATTAGTCGTTGTGGTCTGCTGTATGGATCAGGATCAGATCAGCATGCCCTGGGAACAGATGTTCATTGTATGCAGAACTTTTCTTGAAGTTATTCCTCAGCTACGTAGCAAGAAAGTTCCCAACAACAGAACTGGTCCCAGCTGTGACTGGACAAAACCACAACTTAAAATACAGCCTAAAACATACATCTATACTCTGGAAAACTCAGCAGCTATATAAAGTGAAAAGCTAGGCCTTTGATCCATTTTTTCTATACTATGTGTACTAACTGATGAGTATGAATAGGACATAGATCAGAGCACCTACCCTGAGCACTCCTCAAAAAGAAACAAAGGCCTCCCAGTGCCTTTTCTTGTGTTTGGGCCTAAACTGATAGGAATACCTTCAGTGTTCCTCTTTACCTGCTCTTGTAGGACATAGCCTCAAGGATGTAAATACAAGGCAAGCTCAAGCAAGTAGTGTTCCTCCATTCATGAATGCCAGCGTGTGGGTGTACTGCAGGAGAAAGAGAAGAGTGAGAAGCAGTGTGCAAGTAATGGAGTATGTGGGTGGATGGAAAGAGTGGGTACAATACAGAGAATGAGGCAGACAGGACTTCTAAGTTCACTGGTGTGAAACAGGTTCAGGTAGGCGAGGTGTTTAATGAGCAGAGGAGCATTAAAATAGAAATGCAAATAGGAAAGATTGACTGTAGGAGCAAAAGAAGAATAAAGAGAAAGCATGAGGATTAATAAGGATGCTATTCTATTTAATGAGTGAACACAGGAAAGAACAGAAAGAAATATAAAGCTTTCAGCAAGAGTTTGTCTGGAAGTATTGCCCTTGCTGACAAGAAAAGAATTGCAATAAAAACAGTTAATATATCAAGTGTCATCTCTCCTAGATAGTGCATTTAATCCTTGGAAAACGAACTGTCCAGAATAAATGACAAGGTTAGCAGCCCTGGCTTGATAGTCATTTTTCTCTTCATCTTGATTCTTTGGTTTTCTGTTTCCTTTATTTTCTTCCTCTAAAGCACACCCAGCTCAGCTACTAAATGAACAAGGTAGTAACTGGTTCTTACAAAGCACATGCCCTTATGATGCCACAGATGTTCTGCACCGTTATGCACGCAATTTAAGGACTGAAATGAACAAGGCCGTTATCAGAAGCCACATTACACAGTCTGTCCAACAAATGCCTCAGCTACCTGTTTGTCTCCTGCCTGGATAAGAAATGCCTTTCAGGCTAGATAAGGCCATTCACTACATTCATTAAAATCAGAGGGTTTCCCCAGAGCCTGCAGAAACCTACATCCACCCTCATGAGATCTGCTTGAACTGGTACACAGAGGATTACTTATACCTTCCCCTTCAGAGTGATGTCAGATGACATCTAGCGGAATATCAGTGTAATGAGAGGGAGGGCATAATAAAGGTTTGATCAGACAGCTTGTCATTGAAGCAAGGGCAACAGCCAAGAGAAAAAAATGACAAAGGACTTCATACAAGTTAATAAAGTTCCACAGTGCCATCACTCAGACTGTGCACATAACCACGTTGACCAGTTTTAAGCATAAAAACCACTTCACACTGATGGGTCAGAGCAATCCCATAACAACCTGAAGTTCTTGCTTCATGATTCAAGAGGACCAAACATGTTTGTAGTGCAAGGGCACATTTCAACACAGACAACAGATTTTATAGATCTCAGATCTATAGGCCAAGAACATTAGTCACCAAACTCATACAACTCATGAAAGATTTCAAAGAAATTAAACAAAGCTTAATTTCACTGCAGATGATCAGTAGAAATAGCCAGATAACTTCAGAGTAAACAGCCTCTATCAGTGACGCAGAGTCTAACAGAACTCTTCCTGACAGAAACCTCAAGCACAGCTTGCCTATGACACGTATAAAGTAGGTGACAAGACTGGCACCAGCACGCACAGAGCAGACACAGCCAAAGGGAAATAAGATCTTCTGCATTTAAAGAAAATAATAAGGCAAAAAAAAAAAAACCCACACAAAAAAAAACCCACACACTGAGGAATTCGGAATCTTATCTCTACAGATGCAGCTAATAAAAGAAAATTTTAACTGAGTAGCTAGGGTAGCTTACAGGTTCACTGTTTTGGCATACAGGTGCTGTAAATAAAAGTGGAACAGACTGCCCAGGGAAGTAATGAAGTCACCATCCCCAGAGGTGTTCAAGAAATGTTCAGCTGTTGTACTGAGAGACACAGTTTAGTGGGAAATATTGGTGATAGGTGGACTGGATGATATCAGAGGTCTTCTTTATTGATTCTATGAAAGCATGTGTTGGAGTTCAAAAATAGATGCATTCTTTGATCTACCAACAGTATCTGATGTTTTTCCTATGTATACTAATGACTGCTAAACAGTGATTTCTAGACTGGTATCACATCTTGTGCAGAAGTGAATACTCTGAAGTCTTAGATTCATTAACAGACTGGTAATTCCTCTAGAAGTGTTGCAGCTATGTGACTGCTTTTTTGATTCAAGACCTGTGGAAAGCAAAACATCCTACATGTTAAAAAAAACCCAAAAACTTAATTACAAAAAAATTTTGCATGATACCCTCTTTTCCACTCACTATACATTCATATATACCAGCTGAAAACAGCTCCTACTACCTCCGGATAGCTGGCTGAATTACCAAAGCTGAGAAGTTATGATGTAGATGTGCTACCATTTACAACAGAGAATAGGGTACAAACATAGGCAAGGTCACGGGCTGTACTTGTGACATTTGGCCAATGCAAAATCGGCACACATTGCACGAGGGCACACTGTAGCTTTGTGTGCTGGATCTGTTTTGTTTTCAGAATAACATCATTGCCAGCAGTAACAAGTGACGAACTGATGAAATACAGGCTACATGCTTCTGCAGAATGAAGAAAATCCAAGGATAAAGATAAAATATTAAAACTAAGATCAGCACACTTTGTTCCCTGGCCTATTCAGAAACATTTTGTATGCAAAGAGAATTATCAAGCCTTGGTTGTCTGCACAGCAGATGCAAAAACACAGCCAGCTCTGGGGCACAGTATTTTCTTTAAAACCTCGAAGTCCACTTTAAAACATTCCTCAGAGCAACAGTATCTCATTATACAATGTCATTTCTTACGCGGCAACCTTTTAAGAAAAAAAAAAGTTAGTGACTGACACTTTGAATTTAGATGGAAGTAGCTGAACTACCACTTCATCTTATATTTGAGTATTTCCATACAGCATAAACTATAGGTTTCAAAGGCTGTTTTGGCTGTATTTCAGTGAATAAAAGAACAATGAGTATAACACAATGATTTACAAAAAAAGAGGGCACTAGGTGAAGTCTAAAATAAGGTGATGGGGATGGTTGATATCACACACCAAAAATTAACATGTAACTATTTTAAATATAGAATATTGCATTGTTCTAAAATGTCCCTTCTACGCAGATGGTGAGATCAGAGTAAATACTAGTGATAGGAGTAGGCAAATGCAGAGGAAGTCATACAGAAAACAAGCAGAGCTTAGTTCAGAGAACTCCACAAAAGTAGGAAATGAGCAACAGTCACTGGCAGTCCTACAGGGCTGCTGGAGCACAAGCAGCCCAGCTGCAGTACTGTGCTCAGGGAACTGAGGAAGCTTCGATATCCTGTAGGAAATCTACTGGGTAAGACTCTCATGTAATAACAAACTGGATTTAGACATTAGTAATAAGACTAAGATAAGAATCATTGCACAAGTTCAGAATGCTGCACTGGGAGATATGGCCTTGTTCTGTGTTTTCTTATGCTTGAACTGAAAGGAAAGCATGGCTGCCAGAAGAGCGCATGCCAGTAAACCCAAACCTGAAAGAAACTATGAGCTGAAATAAATAACATGCAAGACAACTGATTTGCTTTCAGGCAGGTCTGTGTAAGCTCACCTTCCATCCTTTGCAAGCTTTGCACAATATTTGATCTCACTTGAAAGAAAAGGGAGAGGGATATACTCCAGGTCAGAAAATCTTGTTGGGATTTTTAGTTTGCTTTGTTATTGCATTTCTTGTGTGTTTGGTTGGTAGTAGGTTTTTTTTTTTTTTTTGGTACATCAGTATAATCTTTACAGTCTTTTTCTTAATACAAATTACACCTGCTCTCATGAATATTATCTCTATATGAAAGCAAATGTAAGACCAATTCTTAATCAGCACTGATTAGCTGGATTAGCTGGTAACTGTGATGCAAATTACTGCCTTGTACTTAAGTTACTGAACATTGTCCAATTTACACTGAGCTCTGATACAGGTCTACTTGACCTTCCAAAAAAGGGAATAGCCTTATTTTCCTTCTCCTTTGGGTCAAGCTCAATGTTTTAAGTTCTTTTCACAGTTGGGAAAGGAAATAAATACCAGCTCTATTTTTAAAGGGGAAAGAAATCTCTGTTGAACTGCTTAAATTGTTGCACGTTAAAAAAAATACATTTTGAACTAATGCTCCAATCACAGCTTAAAAAAAAAGTTTAAAGGTGCTAAAGATTAGATGTGCAAAATAACAATGATGTCAAAGTAGGTAGTACTGTTACATGGAGGGCTGAATTACAAGTGGAATTTAAGATAGTCATAAATCAGTACAGGAGGTTTAAAACTCACATAGTTTTCATGTTCAGGAGAATGAGTCCAAATACTTGCTGGCTTTGCAAGATATTGAGAGCAGGAGAAAATGGAATCAGTTCTAAGTAAGTAATGACAATTCTTACATTCTGCAGTACTTGCAGCTCTCTGAATAGGACAGAGATAAAACCCACTAAATTCGCCAGGACTCTCTCTCACAAGCCTAAAATCATACAGATGTGCACAGCACCTTCACCACTGCTCCAGCTGACCACCTGCAATGCAGCTAATTGCCTCACAGTATTATGTGTACATTAGCCTTCCCCTATTGGAAGTGGGGTATATCCCAGTGGGAACTTTAAGTATTTAGGCATATATCTAACCTAATCCTTGACTTAATCTCAGGTTTATACCCCAAAAGAATTTGTAAGCCCAGTTTTGTGCCAATTCTTTCAAAGAATTCAGACTATTGGCAAAAATTGGATACATATGGGTATTTCCACATATGAAGTGATGCTGTGGGTGGAAAAGAGAAGCAGCAGTGCCTCCTGCAAGTCATCTACTGCCACCAAAGCCAGTGGGGGTCAGTCATAGCCATAAGTTTGATTAGCATGTCACACATAGGGTGGTTAAAAAGCTAATATCAAGTTTGTACACTGTACTTATTGATTAAAGAAAAATACACCCTCCATAGCAATACTGAGGTCTTTGTATCATTTGGGTGATGCTAAGTGAGAGCTCAGCAGAAATCCAGAGAGCATTTCCAGAAGTGCCTCCTGGACAAGGACTTCTCTTCTACACACCAGTGGCTCAGCCCATGGGAAACTGATGCAGTGCAGCCAGGGAAATCCCACGCACTGGGGAAGGCACAATAAGCCAAATACAGCTCCCACAAGTCCTGGCAATAGCATTCTATGAGTTGAATATTTGAGTCCCAGCTATAAAGCCTCATATCTTCGGAGAACACTCATGTTTTTCCAGTGTAATAGATGTTCTCCAGCCATTTGAATCACCTTGCCAATTAACACAGCAAAAGCATTGCAGTCAGCACAGCAGCTATGAGAGCGGCATCAATAAGACACAATCACATTCCCCTTATAACACTCATGATTTTAAAAGAAAAAAAGTAGAAAGCTTTTCCTCCACGTAAACTGCCTCATCAGGTAATGTTCTTTCTGCTTCAATGATTAATGCTAAAAGTAAATAATCAGACATGGAAATAAGATGGCCCTGCTGATGATGTTCACTGAGACAGACAAGATTGTCACTTGTTGTGTGCACAAATGCTGATGGGAGTGAAAAAATCATCTGCATCAATAACACTGACTATGACTCAAGCGGCTCTCAAAGAGAAGGATCATTCCGAGGAATAAAGATTCTCACCTCTCATAATCACATGAGCTTCATGAGTTTCCACAGATGAGTGTCGCTAACTCATAGGAGGGAGAAAAAAATATTTTGATGGGAATTAGATGGGAGCACCTCTATATTGAGGAAAATACACACTTAGCAAGGACAAGACTTAAGCCAAACAGAAAAGCTCTTTCAAGTGCAAGATTCATATATCTCATTTAAACTAGGGGACAGATATCAATAATTATTTCAATAATTAATTGTATTTGATTTCACATGTTAGAACCATGGCTAATCCTATAATCATCTCCTCTTTTTCTTTCCTAAAGGGTGCCTTTGGATGAAGTACTACAGTGGTCACAGTCTTTTGAAAATCTGATAACTAGCAAACGTAAGTAGAGACATGTTCAAATTCCAGTTGGATTACTGAAAAAAACCCTCTTAAAGAGCACAGTCAGCAAGATAAGCAGTATTTTGTGCTTTATCTTACATGTAGCTACTGAAAAACAGCTTAGGGGATTTTGTTTACCATGCATTACACAGAAGAAACAGAAAGAAAAAGAGACTTAGCAAATTCCATGTACAGAAAAGACATCATATAGCTAGTGGTACTTCTGTTCAGTGTAACGCCATGGAAGGCATCAGCACAACAGTTTAGTGAAAGCTCAGAATTCTGCACCAAGAGTAAAGTTTGGTTCAAGTTAAACATTTGTGGCTTCCAGCTCAAACAACACCTAGCATAGACTTCAGTGCTCCTGAACAGCAAAACAACACCAGGTTTAAAAGAAGTTCTGCACACATAGTAAAATGCAGTGTCAAAGAATAGAGCTCTAGGGTGAATAAGTGCATTTGATTTCCTACTTTGATATAATCTTTCAGTAAGAATGTTTAGATATACAGAACAGAGTTACATACTACCTTGCAAATATTCCTACTACCTTGAAAGGCCTCTCCAGGTATGCTGTATATGAAGTCTGGCTTTCAAAATATTTACAGATGGACCTATGATCTACAAGACCTACTTGAAGACAGAGCACAGTGATGAAAACATAGAATTCTGGCTTGCTTGTGAAGCTTATAAGAAGATCACATCACAAAGAAAAAGGACTTACGTGGCCAAGAGACTTTTTACAAATTACGTTCAACCCCAGGCTCCCAGAGAGGTGACAAACCCTAACATGAGCTTTTTATTTCCTCTATAGAACTATCCAAAGTGTAACATAGCTTACAAAATGCAATAGATATCTAGAACTTCTCAAAGTGATTGAATTCTCCTGTTCATCCTTCCAAAACTCTTCTGTATCCAGAATATTAATACTTGCCTTCACTGCTTCGTGTGTATGAAAGTCCTTCATATACACATTTCAGATATGCATGTGCACATAGAGCTAGATAAATATTCAAGTTTTTGGATCTTTATTTTCTTTTAATAGTCTGATCCATCCAGGGGCCATGGGTCTCACTTCAGTGTATCTTGAACAGTGCCATTCCCACATGCAAATTTTAATCTGGTCTTTGCAAGAGCAAATAAACAAAGAACTCCACCCAGCCCTGTCCCTTTGGAAAAGGAGGAGATAGAAAGATTCCAAAACAAATGAAGCATTTACAGCAGCATGAGGTTTAGAGAAAATAATGTAGAATAGAGGATTGAAAAGAATATGTTCAAGCAGCCAGGCAAAAAATTAACTCCTGTTCAACAGTTCATGCCCTCTGACATTAACGTGTCATGCTTATTATCCTCCTTGAAATAAGTTAATACTGGTTTTCACTGCCTCTGCCCCAGCAGAATGACACAGCTGAAGTATCTGCATACATTACTTTCTGGTTTATGCACAACCAGAAGTGAATTACAGAGTCTCAAAAACACAGTCTCTCTGCTGACACTGAAGGGCAAGCCAAGCCAGTTCTGCTTGGTCTCCAGATGCTGACAGAGATCATTTGGTCCTTTCAATGACTAAACCACTTCCACTAACATAGAAGTAGAGGAATTTTGAAGGCTCTTGCTATTGGTTTTAAAACACAATTGAAAATATAGTTGATTTTTGTCTTTTACCAAGCTTTTTACTTTACTTACAAATTTACTTATTGGGGTGATAGGGTGAGTGTGTGCATTTGTAGCATGTTCTGCTGAAGGAAACCCAGCAAGACATTCATGTTTTTGAGAAAGAAGTGTCATTATTGCCAACCACAAATCCATTAATCTAGGCTAAGGCCATAAATCAAGTCTGCTAAGAATAAGTTGTTACAAATAATTTGTGTTGTGTATTCCCCCCCTCCTCCCCCCACAGTATTATGTATTTAATATTGCTACTGCTGCCTAGGTATCTAGGTTTCCATAATACACTGACTCCATCTTTTCTTTATATTCACTATTAAGATATGAGCTGCATACCATTCTAAAAACATAGATGCTAAATGAGAATTTTTACACAGTTTATATTCAATTTAAAAAGATGCAACCGAAGGGAACTCTATGGAGTAGCCACATCCCAGTCCATAAACAATATCAACACTAAGAGACCAAATCAAGCCAACAGATTTCTCTGACACAAGGAGAAAGACACTGCTACAATAGATCAAAGTTTTTAATTAAGTGCTGATTGTAAAATAAAGGATACATAAAGCTAGAGAAATAGAAGTGCAGTTCATCTAACTTTGATCATCCTTAGCAAATATTTAGTGATACTTCAGTAATGCTGTTTTGTGTTTTCAGATTAACATTGACAGCCCAGTAAAGAAATTAATTATCAGGAACATGCAAGAACCAACAGAGTCCTGTTTTGATGAAGCACAACGAATAGTTTACAGGCAAATGGAAAGAGATTCCTACCCTCGATTTCTTGAGTCGAAGTTCTATCAACAACTCAAACACAGACTTCAAACTGACGGCAATATTTCATCAGTACATTAAAAAGAAGGGCTGAAAACTTGTTTTTCTAGACAGAGTTTCTAAGACTTAAAGAAAAACAAAAAAAAAAATCACAGTAGTTTAACATTAATAATCATATCTTATGCTGTTCTGCTGATGTTAGAATTGATGAACCACTTTCCCTCTTTTCCCATGGAAGAGCTCTGATTCTGTCTTTTTCCCCTTATCCTATCAACAAAACCCTGAAATCTAGTGAAAAGTAAAGCTTGCTCATACTTTTTTTGGACAGAAAATCTATGAAGTTCCAGTCTTTCATTGATGTACAACAAGTCTGACAACAATGCCAGGTCTGAAATAGCAGTTTTGCTGCTGGAAAATAAGTGATTATCAGGTTGCATATATGTTTTGTGTTTGTTTTGCTAATAAGTCATATGCCTAACAACACTTATTCCTGGCTGGCTTATTGATTTTATATTGACTGAGGAATTCCTTCTGAAAATGAAAGAGCTGGAGAAGTTTTTTTTTTTTTCCCTCCCTAGCTGGAAGAGATCACTATTCCCAAAACAGATTTCTTGTTAACAGGCAAACATCTCTTGCTCAGTCTTTGTGTTACTAGCTGCTCAGCAATAGCAGCTTATTTCATGGAGTCACACGATTCACAACAGTAACTAAAGGCAGCAGCAATAACAAGTCACTGCTCTTTACAGTCTCATTAGTAGCACTTGAACAAGCTCAGATGTGCTTTCCACTAGCAGACAATTTACCCACATTAATCATAGTAATATACTGTTACGAAAGATAGAAAAACCTGAAATTGGCAGAATTCTCTCTTCTTACTTAGAAGCATGAAAGCTTAAAAAAAAATATCAAAACTATGGCAATTCTTCAAAGTTAAGCAAAATAACATGTAGGTTAATAAAAAGCTTTCTAACAGTTAACTGCATCCTACCTTGGAAACTGCTGACCTATCAGGAGCTCCAAAAAACATGCTGGACAGATGGCCAGTGTGGTTTCCTTCCCTCAAATAGTTGACAATTAAATCATTCTTGATCTTTAAACATGAACTGTATTGGCCTACTTTCTTGACAGTGGTGATGAAATTTATACTCATTGTCATACCACTATTTTCATGAGTTTTAGATCCACTCTTGGTGATTAGATGATGACAAATGGAGAATAACAAAAGCAGATTGCATATCACACCCCAAAAAAGTGCTTATCATTAGAATCAGTCAGAAACAAAACTGTAAGGATAGTAGACATTTCCTACACAGATTGGTGGTAAAAAAAGGGATGTTTCTGCTTTGTAGTCTTCAGAGAATAAATTGTTAGTAGGATTTTTCTCTCAAGTTTGAGTTATTTTGCTCTTCCAGATTAATTTCAGATACTCCTACTTTTAAATCCACAGAAATAAAATACAGGCAAGCTTACTCTAGTTGTAGGAAAGTAATATCCAGAATCTGGTACCATAGAAAACTGATTTAAAGAAATATTAAGAGAAGAGATGCTTATTATTAATTACAGGACAGGTGAAGAATTTTAGGAGCTTATATTCTCAGATGAAGGGGAAGTGGTTGTGGCATGACTGTCAAGTACACAATGCCAAGTACCATTGCAGCCACAGGTCCCTTCAGGAATTACATTTGGTCTATTGTTCACTAGCTACAGGAGAAAGGGTGCAATCTAAGAAAAATAACATTTTGCTGCATATGACAATTAGACGTATTATGGGATTTCCTATGCAAAGACAGCACCCTAACACAGTCATACCCAAAGTCTGTAATGAAGCTTCACAGTTGTGGTTATTTCTCTCACCATAATGGCACATTTAATAAAATTTTTATGTAGCACTGTATAACTTTAAGAGAAAATTCTCTGTGTGTATGTGTATATGGATCATTTATGAACATGATATATAAAAAAACCCATAAGGTCATAAGTATATATATATATATGCTCTACAATGTAATTATATTACATTTAAATTCACTATCATCTGTGTCCTACACAGTATTCCTTAGCCCACATTTCTGCAGAAATGATGAACTGGTTATCAAGAAGTATTTTTCCCCAACTTCTTCCTTCCCTTAAACACCAAGATTACTCATATGTTTTTTCAAGAGCATGGCTTGGGATTCCAGCAGCCAGTTACCTAATGTTATTTTCACACTGCTTTCAAATACGTCCTACAGACACTGGAACACTTGCAATCCTACAACTCTCCATTATGCCATGATGCAACTGAAAACAAAAACGTTTGCATCCATTGTGGTGAAGGGCTTCTGTGTTGCTCGCAAGAGCTCAGTCAGAACAAATGTTTACAAGCTGCAAGAGCACACACTTCTATCCAAATAACTTGGCATCATCTACCACAAAGAATTCTTATTATTGCTCTCTGCTATAGACAGTCAATTAATTGCTGCACAAATTTTCAGCAATTTGAAACTGAGCAAGTACCAGTGGACACCAGTTATCTCATTATCCTCCTAAAAACATTCAGAACACAGCCCTATCCCCTTGACGTTCATTTACCCCACAGATTCATGGTTGTGCTTCTCACTGGGAAGGAAGTTAGTGAGCCCAAACCTAAGATCCAAAGGGCAAAACCTTTATAAGCTGTGGTACAAGGTTCTGGTGGTAGAAAAGCCAGAAATACAATGTGAAAGTACAGCTGAATGATTGCATATCATGAACATCAGAAGCACCAATAATCAGAAATGACAAATTGTCCTTTTACTTGCCAAGTCCTGGAGGAAAGATTGCATGCATCTAATGACAGATTTAAACAGTTGCCTCTAGCTCCTATCAGTATCAGGTTGGTAAGTCAAATTTCCCAGAACATCCATCACTGAGGCTATTGCTACACATAGCACCAGCCAAGGCAAATAGTTTTTCTCCCACACTCCTTGTCTGCAAATGGCAATTCCAGTAATCACCTCAGTAACAACAGGTGAGCAAATAAGAACAAGGTATTTAATTTTTCCTCAGAAGAAATAGTTACATGCTCTATTTTACGAAGGTATTTCCTTCCTACTACACCATGATCTGCTTTGCCTTCGCTTAGCAGGGGAAGGTGGTCAGCACAGAACTGTAACTGGACTTGCAACAGTACAAAGGAGAAACAGCTTCCTATTCTAAAGAACAAAAGCAGCTTTTCAGATATTTCCAATCATAAAGATTTACCATTCACATGCTCTGGTAATAATTCATATGCACTTCTGAACACTAGGAATATCAGTGTATTCTGTTAATTACTGGTTGCCAACAGACCAATAAACGCTTAGATTTTAGTCTCATAATTCAAGTCCACAATTTGGAAAAATATCAAAAGAGTCACCTAGAAATCACTTGGCCATGTTTGTGTCTTTACTCATTTTTTGTCTGCTGTAAAAGTAATAGTCATGTATTAACAAGAGAACTTGGTAGCTGATAAATATAATCTCCTTTTGGTTTAGGTACCAACAGAAACTACCTACCTGATTCTTCATCATCTTATTCACTCTCACTACTTCTCATTCTAGCTGTTCTTTGGTAACTGTTGCTAGTGGAGGTCATGCAGAAGACTTCTTTGGATCTCTACCTCAATAGCTTTTCAAATTCCTTCTAATCTACCTCACGTTTCTCTTCACAGTTAATACTGTTTGTGTTGGTTTTTTTTTCTGTTCCATTTCAGTACTTTTACTATTAATCCAATGCAGGACTTACATTCTTCAAACTGCGTTGTTTCTGTGTTAACAGCTAACACTTCTCTGTCAAGAATAACCTTGAGGCAACTTACAGACCTGTCCACACTCACTGAGCCTCCCAGCATAGTTTCCAGAACCGCCATTTTGTCTCCAGAGTCAGTCAGTCATGGCCCAAAGGATCACTAGTACAGTGGCACACAAAGCCTTCCTAGAGATCAAGATTTTTTTTTAAGCAGGACACCTACAGCGTGAATGTAGATTTTCTGTAAGTGTTAGAAGTGAGCTGTCACAAGATTTTTAGCACAGGACTGCTCTGTGGGAGCACCAACCCCAAGCCAGCAGCCAGGTGAGTCCAGTGCTCAACTCTGAGGTGCTCACGAGGAGCAACTGCAGGAGAGAGATGAACAATACATCTCCACTGAACACAGCTCCAGGATACAAACATAGCAACAATTCCACAGACCAAATTGCAAGGGGCTTGCTTCAGTTAATCATACCATCAGAAAGGCTGGAAACATCTCTAAGATCATCCAGGCCAAGCATCAACTCATCACTCCCGTGCTTCTTGACTTCTTTTGAGGCTGTATCAGTGTGGCAGTTACTTCCTAGCAACATAGTTTATGTTAAAATGGGGTAAAGCCTACATTGTCTTTGCACTTATAGAGCACTAGATCAACTGTTCACTGACATTTAAAACTAGTTTTACACTTAAGTTCTGAAGAATAGGAGAAATCCACCTCTGGTTTAAAAGAAATCACATAACACATAACTTGCTGTTAAAAAAAAAACAATGAAAACAATTGCTGAGATAATTATGTTCCATCTAGTACATTTGATGAGGTAAAATAAACACTTCAGGGAGCTTTCTTTTTTCAGCCTCAGAAGTGACATCAAAAAAAAAGAAATCTAGCAAACAGATTACCTGCTCTCAAAGCTGTGACAAAAGGGTCAACCAAAAAGTTAGCTGGCGAGCTAATGTTTGCTGGAAGAGTTTACCCAAACATGCTAATCATTCTGCTTATAGCAACTTGGACTAGATTTACTGATTACTGTACAGCACTGTAATGAATCTAATGATCTAAATAATCTGGACAGTTTTTTTGTTGTTGTTGTTTTGTCTTTATTTTACAAGCGTTGAAGAATTCTTCTCATTTCTGTATCTGCACTGCCAGCTGTTTGGGCAATAAAAAAATAGCTTTTCTACCCAGCATCTAAAGGTTTAAAAGTGAAGTCAACCAACCAGAATACATCTACTGCCTTTTGTATAAAGGTGATAATCTACCCCACCTGCACTTCACATCAGCAAAAGAAAGATCAGTGACAGTGCCAAGGACTGTCTGGCTCTACTAGCATGAGTTTATAACAGTTGTTGAAAAGCTGGTTTGATAAAAGTACATCTTGTGACAGAGCAGTGAAGCTTTAGCCATGATGTAAATTGGAAAGATTTCTGGACACAGAGAACTTGATTGTCATATGTTTATGCTATGGTAATGCACGCAGTCTTCTCGGAAAAATCTCAGGACATTAGTGCTTTCTGCATTTAAGAACTCATGAAGTAGCAACAGAGTTGAAAAACCAGCAGGTAAGAAACTTAATTAGATGCAGGGGCATACCATGTAGGTCACTTCAAAAGCAACACCTATTTATTTCCACAGAAACTACAACAGAAACAAAAAGCACAATAGCACTATTTGGTAGCAGCTTTTTTGGTTGAGAATTAGCTCTTTTTCAGCACAACTGAACTCAGCCACCATTAGCTATATAGTGTTGCAATGATGAGCAAGGCCATGCTGCTGTTGTAAAAATGCACACCAGTAGAAGTGACCCACCACTGCAGCTACTGAAACACACTCTTCACTGCCTCACTGCACTCACATCCACTGTTTGGTCTCTACAAACATATTGGAACAGGTCCTGTAGGTTTCTTGGCAAAACACAGCCCTAAAGAAAAGTGTCATCTTGTTCCCTCCACCTTGCTCTTCACCCAGAGCCTACACCATTGAACAACACACTGACAGCCATAACAGGGGCTTGATAAGAGTCCCTCAAGCTGTGACTTGTATGCATGCATCATGACTAAGTCTGTTTCCATGGGCACAGACCTTGCAAGGCAGTGGAAATTTCAGACCTGGGGGAATAGAAAGTCTCAGACCACACACCTCCTCTCCTCTCTACAACCAACAAGCCAAACATTGTCCACAAAGGGGAACCTAAGTATAATTTAGTACTTCTTGTAATCCATCAGTTACAGCAGTGTTTTAGATGCCACTACTATGCTGTTACATGCTCTTGTTAAGTTCTCACAGAGACAATACGGATAAAACTCTGTTATTAAGATGTTCTTTTAAAATCCACCTAAAAACAGGATATCCACATTACAACATCAAGCTGCATTACCATCAAGCCAAGAAATTATAGCTTCTATTTCAGTAAGACTGTATGATTCTATATCTTTCAATTAAGAAAGTGTTTAAAACACACAGTTAAAAAAAAAACAGGCTTAATCATCTAGGTACACAGAAGAAATTAGAGAAGCAATCTGCACCAAATATAAATCAAAAACTTTCCAGACTTCTCTCATTACATTTAAAAAAAAAAGAAAACTTTTATAAACCACAATTAAAATAGAACTATGAGGCTTCAGAAGACAGAATTAATTTAATTAGTACACTCTTCCTGCAAGACCAGAAATAACAAGAGCTAAAACAGAATGAAGAGAAACAAAACTATAAAAAGCCTCTTGTTCCCCATTTTGTGTAACTTAAAGCTTTCTAAAATCCTTGAAAACAATCAAGTCTACTGAATGCGGAGAGTGGAAGTTGTCTTTGCTTTCCCAGTTTGCATTCCCATTCACTGAAACAGCAAGACCTAAGACTGACTATATTTTGTCCAGATGTGTAATATTAGTTGAGTAATTTGAATGTTTATAGAGGCAGTATTGCAAAGAAGACAATTTGGGTCCCATAAGAAACATCAGAATAGAAGCACAACATTCCTTTGGTTGCCAGTGAAGTAAAGTTGCTCTTGATCAGTTTTCCATAGTTGATACTTTTGTTTTTTGGATCTCCATTTTGTTATTTTTTGGCCAAGTAGATTTATTGATTGATGTGTAAAGCATACCTGCTCGTAGAATTATACCAGTCTTGTCTTAGAATCATGGAATTGTTTGAGTCTGAAGGGACTCTTAAAGAGCATCTGGTTCAACTCCTCTGCAATCAATCAGGTGCTCAGTGCCCATCAAGCATGATCTTTGGTGTCCTCAGGGACAGGGCACCCAGAGCTCTCAGGGCACCTTGTACTAATGCTTCACCACCTTTATTGGAAAAAACCTTTCATATCCAATCTAAATCTTCTTTTCTTTAGTTTGAAACCATTTCTCCTTGTTCTATCTCAAAGACTCTGCTAAAGTGCCTGCCCCTTTCCTTCTTACAAGCCCTACAAGTACCGAAAGGGCACTCAGATCTCCCCAGTGCCCTCTCCTCTCCATACTGAACAGCCCCAGCTCTCAGGCTGTCCTTGCACGGAGGTGTTCTGTCCCTTGGATCATTTTTGTGGTCTCCAGAGGACAGACTCCATCTTACAGGATGAATATACTGACCTCAGTGAGGCTAAGGAAACTAAAAATTGTTACTGTCTCTTGTCTAAAAAGCTCTATCAAGGAGCAATTACATCATTAGTTCTGTCATTTCAGCTCATCTACTTACAATTAACGTAATTTTGAGTGTGAAGTAAAAGATATGAAAAGCAATTTACATCAACACACGATTAAAGTCTGTGACAGTGAGTGATAAAGTTCATTAAAGCTAAAAGCACAAAGTGTACCCTGCTTAAATTCATCATGGCAAGCGAAATGGCAGATGCAACCACACAAATAATCCCAGAACAGATTCTCAGATAAGTGGAGAGACATAAAGCATGGAATCACAAGAGAGAATGTGCCTGTACTTGAACATGAATTAAAATAAAAGGATGAGAAACTAACACAGAGCAGTGCCTTAAAGGCAAAGGGACAAATGGAGCAGCTTTCAGGTAAAGTAGAACAACATAAGGTACATTACTTTTTATTCACGGATGAGTGCAGTGCTGATCTTCACTCATATAAGGGGCTGAACAGGAAAGAGAAGCACCCAGGAAAGCAGGGAATAGCAAAAGATACCTGTGGTGCAGAGATGAGTTTTTAAAGGTATCCTCACAAACAAAGAGTATTTAAAGAAAAACATGGAGATTTGCAAATTACGCATTTCCTTTCTGGCCTCTTCATCACTGCCTGTATTTCAGCTCACAGAATGATGTCAATCAGTCACTCCATGTTCAGTTGGAAACACTGCTTCCAGTCGGCAGTACTGCTCATCCAAAACCCCCCACAGAGAAGGGAAAAGCAAAAACACAATGTACCCCACTATTTCTGACATGTAACCATGTATGCTATGCTTCCTCTGTTTCTTAATTCATGCTTTTAAGAGTAACTTTATTGCCAAGCATTATTCTGAAAGCCACCAAGACATCTGAAAAACATTTTTCAACAGATTAAAGTAGTAACATGTCACAGTAATTTAATCACACCCTGAAATATAAACTGGGCTCCAAAAATAGGCTCATCAACAGCACTAAAAGCAATTCTAGTCTTTCTGGTGTATATGAAGATTTATTTTTACACTTGTTTCTGTTTTTAATTCTCTCAACCTTTGAGAAAAATCCCTTTAAAAATTATGTAAGCCTGAATTCCTTGTTTACTTTCAACTCCTGAATTTATTTCTTAGATACGTAAACTGCATGTTTGGTGGAAGAAATTTTATTTCAAGTATAACGATCTCTACAACCAAACCACAACCATATGACCTGCTGTTGTAACTCCATTTCCCTGTTCAATACAGTCTATATCAGTCAGCCACTAATCTAACACACCAAAGCAATAAACCAATTCTATCTATTGGCAGATGATGTCAAAACACTCCTAGAACTGTACATAACAGTATCCAGAATGGGGATGCACAATAACCACTGTTGGGCAATGGAGGGGTAAGTAAAACACCTACATGTTTCCTTTACCCTTCAAGTTCTAGAGGGTTTGAGCAGAGAGCTGGTTGTTTTCTACTAGGCTTTTTCTTTTATCCTCTTTGCTCTCATTCTGCCTCACTAAAGTCCTGATTAGTCCAGCTACATTGAGTACACTCAGTGCTGGTTGATGGACATTCCTCTCTAAGTTCTTTGTATATTTGTATAAGATAAGCCAGCACTTACTCACCCACTGGACATCATGGTTGTAGAGCTGGCCAGCCTCTTGAACAGCACAATAAAGCCAGTCAGTTACCGTAGCAGACAGCAGTCAAACATCTTGAAATAGAATGTTAGATATCAATTGGTGATCAGATGGTTGGTACTAGATATCTGGTCTCATTTTTCCCCCTACAGAACATTCTTTGTTGATACCTCATAACATCCCCAAGGAAGAGCTGAACAACTAGCATAGAGTACACAGAGGGTGCTGAGCCAAGGGTCTGCTTACTCTTCAGTGAGAGGACTGGATAATTACTCCTTCTATCCAAAATGCAGCTACCAGTTGCTTTTAATAGAGATGTCAGGATTGTGTGGGATTCAGTTAATGAACCAAGCATAAAAAAAAGGAATGCCTGAAGATACTCTTTGAATACCTGTTTATATCCAATTCTTAGAACTTCTTATCTCACATTAAAATGTCTGAAGTTCATTAAACTTTGACAACTTCCTCATAGGTATTCTTCTCATTAGTGATAAGGGGCACCTAAAAACACTGAGAAGTTGCTTTTTTCCCCTCTCCTCAGTCCAGATTAGACTGGGAGGCTGCTAGAACTTCACCTGGCCTTGTCACAGACTAGTTCACACAAAGCAGTCTGAACAAGTTGTTAACAGCAAAATTCATATCTACTCCCTTCATGGGGACTTACAGTTTGTTTAACAGGAGGAAAGTGACGTGGATAATAGCTAATATAACCAGAACTGTGATGGGTATATGCACATCACAGAACGCACAGTAGCCAACTGAGCAGCTCATGTTGTTCTAGCACTCTGATAAATATTCATTAAGATGCATAACTTGTGTTCCTTTTTAATGATTCTTTTAAAAAGTTGCTACCACGAGAGGTATAACTTATTTCTGCCTTACTGCCACTGTAAACTACACAGCTCTGTTTCAGGTTCCAACCCCTCCCCCCCCCCGAGATCTGAATTCTGGAGACCAGCCAGCTATTTGTCAAAAATGAATTAATTAGCATGGGGATAAGTAAAAGAAGGGAAAAATTATATATATATATATGAACTAAATTCAGCCCAACTGAAGTCTGAAAGCAAAGTAATGGAGTTGTATACAAATAAGAAGTTTTGGAAGTTTCTTTTACTTTCTA
The DNA here is from genome assembly GCA_013399175.1 of Odontophorus gujanensis. NCBI lineage: Eukaryota > Metazoa > Chordata > Aves > Galliformes > Odontophoridae > Odontophorus > Odontophorus gujanensis. Next base: position 216,159 of record VXAB01013896.1, read on the forward strand.
AACAAAAAGAAAATGTATACAGAAAGCAATTACAAAGAGAAAGAACTTTCTGAAATGTTGAGCATAAAAAGTTGGTTTAGAATCCCTTATTTCAGAAAGGAAGCAATTTGGATAGAAGTTTTCCATAACTTGCTTTCAAGTTCTCCAGATACTTAGGACTTCCTTTATGAGCTTTCTCATTTGGATTACTAGACAGCCAAATAGACATGTTTTACTTCGTTTATTCCCTCTCCTCCTAGACATTGCACACATGACAACAGTACCAATTTTCACTAACAGGAAGATAAATTGTGATTCTAATGCAGGTATTCAAGCCCTTCTCATTTAGTTAGTGTTACTGCAAGTGGCCATGCACAGAAGAAAGGTGAATTGCCATCACCTGCAAACACTCAAACTGCTAACTGAGGGCTCTAAGCATCCCAATGACAAAATAAATAAATAAACACATAGCTTGCCCTCTCATCACATGGCAAAGCATGGTTAGTGCTTGGAACAAAGTCTCCCCCTCTGTCCCACTCATAGCTGCCAGTATAGAGAATAAATAAAAACATGCATTTAAGTCATCTACAAGTTACCTTCAAGTTAATAGCTAAATGATATACTACTTACACAAGTTCTGAAGCTTTAACAAGTTTGTTTTCAAAGCTTGTACATACAGGCATTCAATACTTAAAGTATGTTCGACTATTAGCTACTCACTAAGCCCTTCGTTCAATATCAATAAATAAAATAAACATCAGTAATTCCTGAGAATTCTAACTCCAGTTAGAAGACACAACATGAACAACAGGGCACAGTATCCTCAGCGTAGCAAGTCATAATCTATAATGAAGCATTCATCCCTGAGGTTTGGTAAGGATCCAGGAAGCACAAATCTTTGCAAATAGTGTTCTTGAAGGGATTTTTCAGAAGTGATCTTTTTCTCCTCAGAGGCTATGCATCTTCTGTAGAGTATACAGAACCAGTCATTTACAAAGCACCATCACAGTTTCCTGGTAATGGTTTAAAGATGGGTATCCAAGGTTCTTTAAAGTGTATGAAACAAGGTTTCACTTTGGCAGTAATAGTTGCTACCAACCTACTCCTGTCCAAGAAATCATCAGTTTGGAATTTTTGCAGGGGAGTAGAATACAGATCTGTCAGTATTAGCTTGGTAAAATCCAGAGCACTTATAATGAAACTCTCCACTCATTGATGGGATTTGCTTCAATAGACAGGTTGGATAACACTATTAGATTCTAATGTGTAGGATAACACATGCTTCTCCTCCTAATGTACTACTCATACAAAACCACATAAGCCACTTTGCCATCCCCTTCTAACTTCCCCTCCTCTGCTTGCACATACACTCCAGAATTTTGAGGTAACTGTGTCATTGGAGATGTCATTCCGCACAGAGACATCTGAAGAGAGCAGTTTCACACATAGAAATGTCAAGGGGTGCTTGACAGCACTTCCAGAGAGATGTTCCAATACCACGGATTTGGAAAGTGGTATTTGACCGGAAGTTTACCAGGAACAAAAAGCAGAAAGAAGGGTAATGACTCTGAAGCCAGATTGAATATATTCAAATAAAAATAAATAAAACTTAACCGAACACTTGGCAACTTAACTAGACTTTCATACTGCAATATTCCCTTAAACTAAATTGAAGTTCCATAGTTTCATCTCAGTAATCTAAGAAAGAGAATGTGATTACTTCAGTGCTGATGTTTCAATTATTTACTTTTTATAACACACTAGTTCCAAAACTGTGGCCTGTCTGTAATAGGTCACAAAATAACACAAGACCCAGCTCACTCAGTAGTGTTAGCAATAGAAATAAACTAATGCTTATGAACCAGGTTTGTGTTTAGTTTTCAATCAAAAATATAATTAAAGAAATAACACTTTTCAAAATCAAATGTTGCTGAGGCTCTCATTCTGCTTAGTTTCAACTGCACGTTTTCCAGGGCTCACTTACAGGCCACTGGGAGTCTACCTTTTCATCCTTGCTTCCACAGCGCCAGTGTCAGAAAAATTTCTCCTGTAGAGCGCCAGCTTTCTGGCTTGTCTCACAGGGCACAGTTCTGAATAGCCAAAACAATGATTATGAAAGTGTTAATGAAGACTTCACCAGTGTTTAATTGAGGGTGAGAACAAGCTAGGAATGACAACCATCAGTTTTGTGTTTCTTGGGTGCCATGGCAGAGGCTATGAGCTCCTGCAGTGTCCCATTCAAAGCCAGATCTCCTGTACAGCACAGTGCTTGGAGCCAAGACAGATTAAATGCTGAGCAGTAAATTATTTTGGAAAGTGAAAATTCACAACTAAAAGCCATATGAATTTGACCTTGAGTTTATGGAGAAGGCGAAAGGACTGGAATGAGGCAGACATTTTACACTTGGTTTTAGAAGCTTAGTGACAGGTCTGTAGGTAAACAAGAGCAAGAAAGCTGAAATAAAGGGCAAGAAAGCCTAAATTCACCAACTACATCTATGTCATTCATCTCAAGGTAGTATTTGACAAAAATAAAATATTATGCTATTTATCATAGAGATCTGCTGAATATCATTAATTCCCTTCCCACACCATCAAGACTTTCCATGAAAATAAAAGTGATAGACTAAGTGGATAAAAAAAAAAAGCACCATTAACTACATAGGTTGATCATACTTGTTTGGAAAGGGATCCAGCAACACAGACAAAATTAGAGGCATAATTGAAGATGTCATCCTCCCGTTTGGGCACACAAGAAAAGCAAGAAATGGACAGGAACAAATGAGAATCCTCTGCCAAATTCCTACGTGAGATATAAAGACTGCTTTAGTCATTTCCTTGTTGCAAACAGTGCAGAACTGCGCTGTTCTCTTTTCTATCAGAAACGAGCCAAAACCCTGCTCAGGAGCAATGGACTGCAATTAATTTATATCAAGAACAAGCCTAACATTTCTGGGGAACCCTACATGGACTGAAGAACTTGAAACAGAAAAAACAGTAACACAGGTGACATGGGCTACATTTACTTGCTTCTCTAATTGGAATCAGAAATTAAAAGGGCTACTTACTCTGCAAACAAAGAATCAAAGCAAACAGTGCTGCTTCTGGCAGCTAGAGAAAAGAACATTTTTGTTGTTTGTTTTGTTTAAATATATTGTTCTGTTTATTCACTTTTTGGTCTTTCAACAGAATCATAGATGTCCCCATTCAGTGGGGCATACTTCCTCCAATATTCTGGGAAAGAGCTCCACACATTCAGAGAAACCCTCTGTATCACCAACATTTGCTCAGTGGTGCCTTCAGAAGACCACTCAAGCAATCTCATGGAGGTTTTCTGTTGAGAATTTTTTCCCTACCTTGAAGTCACAGCCAAAGGAGAAAGAGCACAGCCAGCAAGTAGTTCCACATTGTCCTAGTTCTGATCAGTAAAGCTGAACCAACTTCAGGCCACTTTCAGATCTGGTTGCATTTAAAACATACAAAAGAGCCATGTGCACAGACCATGCACATAACTTTCTGCAGCTTCACAACTCCAGCAACATACCAACATAGCTTTTCTTTCTTTCTTTGCCAGAAGTAGGAAACATTTTAGAACAGGCTGTTCACATCTGCTTGCAGATTTATAACTGGAACATTAATTTTCTGTGACACTTACTGTTGCCCTGTTTTCTTTTTCAGATATTATCTCCTATGACATAATTGCAATATTTCAAAGCGTGTCATTATGTAAAACTTCAGCTATCAAAGCAAAGTTGCTTCAAGACAGGTGAGGAAAGAGAGTCATTCATTAAACCCAGGTAGATTTCAGTGATGTACAAGGAATACACAGTATACATATTTTTTATACATTCCCAACATCAAAATCATTTCTATACCAATTTTCAACATTTTTTTTTTCCCAAAGATGGAAATGCCCTCTGACAATTTCTTCACCACTAAAAATGCTAGCTGTTGTGTATTTCTTAATGATTTTTAATTACTGCAAACTTCTATTATTGTAACCTAGTAACTTTTTTGAACCTTTAATTTGTAAGAGGCTATAAAAACCTCATTGACATCCTAATTTTAAATAAGAAACAGCTTATGTTCTCTCTCTTTCCCCCTTCTCCCTGTATAATGTATTTTTGGGACCATAAACAAGTGAAGAAAAAACAGAAATCATCTGCTGTTCATATGGAGCATCAACCATTGCATATATTTACATGAAAGCTGCATTTATATGACTTATCTGAGTGGAGAAAAGAACTCATAGCACTGCCCAAATCTGAAGATAATCAAGTCTGGGTAACAGAGCAGCAAAATATAAGGAACAGGTGTATCAATGGCATTTTTCATATTTTGATGTCTAAAAGGGTTATTCATCAAGGAATGTATTATTACATTACAAAGGTAGTTGCAGAAATTTTAGATCACACAACAAAATAAGCCCACCATTTCCTTATGATGCATTTTACATTATCAGTAACAAAATAAAAGCCACCCTTAATTCATTCTAAAAAGAATGTGTTGTATTTTACACGCTGGACATCACCACATGCACAACATAACATGATCAAAATACTACAGCTCTTAAACAGACACTCCCAGGCTCCGTGTTGGATTTCAAAAGTGAATTACATGAAAACTAGCAAAGCACAAGGTTTGAGACCAATTGCGTATTATTGTTACTATTATTTTTGATGTGATCACACATTTGTCCAAGGAAACAGCTTCAGTGACACAAGGTATTTCTTAAAGAAGCAGCCAGTGCAGCTCACTAAGAGCCAGAAGAGCAAAGGAGCAGCTTGTTGGAGCAAACATAGGGTAACAAAAGTAGCAATGCCCTTAAACAAATATCCCCGGGTGGAGAGCACAGCAGGTGGCAAGTGCAGACCTCTGCTACAATCTTTCCTCAGACACAGAGCAAACACCGGCTTAAAGCAATGAAAACAGAAGAGCATAATGCTGGGAAATGCTGCTATTCTGACCCTAAGCAACAGCTCCGCAAGGCCTGCTGTGCTACTAGCTTTAATAAGCTACTGAGCAGGGAGTACATTCTGTGCTCCTGATAGCAGTTCAAATCTATACTCTTGCTCCCCAAGTGTATTTATCACCAGTTGTGGGAAATACTATAATCAAAACCTTATCAAAGATAATAGAGATTACAAAGAGGAAGCAGAACTGATAAGAGAGAACTTCAGCATATTCTGGCCTGAAATACTTTATCCTTAAAAAGAACTTATGGATTGTCCTTAGAGTGCTCTGCAAGAAGCAAGCTTGCCTCACTCATTAACAAATGAAACACAAGCTCACGTCTATCCTCCAAGACGCTCACAAGTTGTAAAATAAATAAATAAAACATCCTAGAATAAGGCTCCTGGCCTCATAAGCAAGACTGACACACTGAACCTAAGACAACCAGAGTAAATGCACCTTCCCTGCAGCTTGGCATATGTACAGAGCACGGCTGTTTCTACCTACAGTCCACTCCTGAGAAACATTACTTCCAGGTACTGTAATACTTGGAACAGCATTATAGTACCCATTCAGACTTTGCTGCTCTCAATTTTGTCTTCTGAGCAGAGTTCACAACCTTCATTTTGAAACACAGCTACCATTACTGCTAAAGGAAGTGACATTTATCCAAGATGCAGGAAACCCACAAAATGCATCTTCCTCTCCCTGAAGAGATGCACAGCCAAACTAGAGGAAGCTTCTGATAAAATCTGAGTGACTATGGTTTATTAAACTTGATTACTTAAATCTTTGGTCCTCTATACTGAATCCCACTGCACTTACCTGTAGGACAATGCCCAGTCATATGCACCAGAGAAGCTTGCTACAGGAGCTGCTTCAGCCTCAATTGCACATACCCTGTTAGGGAATTAAACAGGTAATTTAGCATAACTCTCACTGCCTCAATTACTCAGTTATATGTCTTAGATAAGTACACTACAAAAGAAACTAATCATAAAAATTTAAAAGACACCTCGCTTCTTCTGAATACATCACCTTCTCCAACTCAGAGCTCCCAGAAACTTCTGCATCTCTATAATAACTGCAATTACCTGCTCAAACACCAGTTACTGCATCACCTGTTTCAAGGTGCCCTAAATTGTAAACCAATAGGAATTAAAAAAAAGTAATCATCAGCAGCTGCCACATGAATTGTTAGGCTGTCTGCAGCAAGGCAGGAATTACCAGTTCTTTCAAGTTAGGCCACCCTGACTCAAATACCTCAGATGGCTAATTTTAGATGCGAACATCTTCCTCTAAAAATATGGCATATTTTTCCCATTATTTCTTCCCTATAATGTTCTCTGATACATCCTTTGCTCTAGTTTGAAAAATTGCATTTTACTAAAAGTAGATATTCTTGGCATGCAAAGAAAACATTGTGTTAAATTTGAATTTGCAAGACTTCTTGACATTTGCTCCATAACAAGAAAACCAAAACAGCCATTCCAGTGCAGATTACTAACAAAAAGACAACTCTTCTGCTGGTTCTCCGAATCCCTGGGAGAACAATCTGCCTTTTTTTTTTTTTTTTTTTTTTAAACAATGAGATCACAGTCATTCTATATCCCTGTTGCACTGAAGTATAATCAATATTGGGAAGAGTAGAAAAGCAGTTGGGCCTGCTAATTAGTTTAGCATGGATTTACAGGAAAGATGGACTACTGCAGAACCCCAGCTCAATTCTGAGTACAGAGGAAGTACAGAAGGATTAAAATATGGTGGTCTGAGACTGTCCTATTTTTATTATTTTTTTAAATAGGTGTATTACTAGACAGTAATTTCCTTTGGAGAAGCTGCCAATGGCTTTTATACTGCACTTCAAGGGGCCTGTGCCAAATTTCTCCAAAAAGCAGGTGCCAAAATTTAGATCTTCATCTGTGCTTATGTACAGAGTGATATGACCTGCACGTGATTATTTCCATGATCTTCAGATCAGAAGTCTGAAGCACACAGTTCTAATTAAATCTTCGGTCACCTCGCCCTTTCTAAAATTCCAGTCATTTATTTGCAAGCTTTCACACAAAGTTCAGGGCTCGGAGAAAAAGTAAAAACTATAAACCCCTCTAGACTAAGAACTGATTCCTAACATCATGAGGTATCATTAAAAATTTCATCAGGAGGAGCCCTTTGCTGAAAGGCTAGAATTTAGCACATGAATAACTACTGTGGACAAAGCTAGGTGTTCATACTGGTTGGTAGTGGGGTGGTTTTAAAGAACTGCTGTGATTTTCTCCTTACACGTGACTGCTACAATGTGTCTTGCCAAAGAGTTGTAAAGTTTGGTAAAAAAAAATAAAAATAAAAAAACACAAAACCCCTGTGTATTAACTTTCAGTAACTGTGGCAAATCCTTAGTATCTGTTTAGAGAAAGAGGATGGAACAAAAAGCGCATCTGATGCCTGTGCAAATATTTTCTTTCCAAATCTCATTACTCATTAAGAAACACTTTGTTAACTGAGTTCTGGCATCAAACTAGGAAACAGTCTGAAATACAACAGAACATAAGATAAGACAATTTTTCGTAAATTTCATAGTTTGGTACATTCAGTTTGCACTGTACCTTTTCCAGATTTATTGCAGTTTCAGATCAGCTCAATGTATTATACACAGAGGGGCAACTTTGCATATTGTGGGCTGTCCAAGCCATAAAAAATGGTCTAGCAGAATTTTGTATACCTTTTCCTGCTACATTTTATGTGAATCAAATATCAGTTCAGTCTTCAGTAGTATTTGGTGTAATTTGATGAGGCTGCACCCATTCCTGAAGTTTTCTTTTCCCTACCAAAAAGGTGGAAAACTATTCCCATTAAGAGAAAAAAAGAAATTGCTTTTCAGGAGTCCACTGTTCCTTATGGCCCTCATCTTACAATCTTCATTTCAGTACTATGTAGTGAACACTGTCTGTAAATAGAAGCATTATAAAATGGACAACTTCATCCTCAAAGAAACTGTTTGCCAAATTTAGTGATCCACAGCTTGCCTCCAGTTTCCTATTCTCTAAACTTATGCATTGTGGTATTCTGCAAGCCCTCTTATATACACACAACATCTGCTTCCTGGCCTTCTCAGTGGTTCTTCTCCATTGTTCTCTCTCCCTTATTTCTCTACCACCACTCTTCAGTTGTGTCCAAAATTATCATCAGATATTATCTCCAGTTTTCATCCTTTTCTTATTAGGGAAAGGTGTCATCTGTATCCAGTTACCTACCCTATTCTTTTGAGATTTCCGTTGTAGGAATGATTTAGCTAGTAATGAAGTAACAGGCAACACCCCCACACCACCCTATTAAGACTTGCAGAATATTACAAGAAAGGCAAATTTTAGTTTGTCTTTCTTGTAATATTCTGCAAGTCTTAATAGATCAGTGTGGTCTCAGGTACTGGCAGCAGAGCTGCACACCTCACAGCTGGGCAAGGCAGGAATTGCTTCAGCCAGACAGAGAAAGAAGTCCCCGTGGTTCAGCTAGACCTCACTGACTACAGCACAACTGTTTCTGCAGAAGCACTGCAGTAGTTCCATGATTTAGTCATGGGTTTGCTGGAAAGCTGGTTGTAAATCAACGCTCCTGCAAAGGAAGTTGCTGCAAAACTAGTTTCCTTCTATGAAAGACTTTCAGCCTCATTCTAATGAACTGAGGATTAAATATTTTGGTCAATAATATAAAATATTCTTATGAAATGTAAGAACTCTTAGATAAGTTTACCTGGAAATATGTCTAATGTCTGCAATTAGTGCGGCAAAGCCAGGAAACCACAAACAAGAAAAAAATATTATATTGAAAGAGTTACACAAGTCTCTGACTCATTCTCAGAAAGGTTAGGGTAAGCATACTTCTTTTCTGTTTCCATGAATAATATAACTGCAATTAGACAACAGTAAGAGCCTGTAGCAAGGCTGTAATAAGATACTGTCTCCTGCATAAGTTCATTATAGCCATAAAAAGTAGCCACGAACCGTTGTTCATTAGGGAATCAACCCACGAGCATTAAAATAACATTGCTGGTAAGGAAAGGTTGGCAAATGAGAGTAATCTCCATAGAAAGATGTTTTGGCAAGAGGCTCAACCAGGCAGAGCCTGCAGGCACTCCTCCAGCATGGGGAGTTGCTGACAGGACAGGTAAGGGATTCCTAACTGTGGACTTCCTCCTGTACCTCAAACTTTGACTTCTCCAGCAGGAATAAATAGCATTTCTGACTGCCTAAAACACACATTCTTATTCTTCTCCAAGTTGTTAATTTTTAGAAGTTTTCAAATGGCTGAAATTTGAGTATTTATGGTTGTACAAACTTTCCCAAGCCAGAGAAAAGAGGGAGTGATGTCCATATCAGAGAGATTCATAGAATTACAGGGGCTGAAAGGGACATCTAGAGTTGACCTAGCCTAATCCCCCTGCTAAAGCAGGCTCCCTACAGTAGATCACGCAGGAAAGCATCCAGGTGAGCTTTGAGTGTCTCCAGAGAAGACTCCACTGTCCCTCTGGGCAGCCTATTCCAGGGCTCCACCACTTTCAAAGTAAAGAAGTTGTTTCTCACGCTCATATGGAACTTCCAGTGTTCCTTGAATCTGATTTATGCTTTAAAATTTCTGAGCTCTCACACCAAACTTAAATGTTTCTGTTCATCAAAACAACCAGTTCATATCCAAGAAGCTTTTCATGTTTGTTTTTTTTTTTAATTCTTGTTGGGAAGGCCACTCTGACTTTGAACCTAGAGCTACATGAAAAAATAATAGGTCACTTTAAATAATAATTCTTTTGCTTTTCTTGTTTACAGATAAACTGTACAGCTCTTAAGTGAAATCATCTAATTTATCTGGTGAACATGATCATTTTGTGCGAAAGTAAATTAACTTACCATCTTAAATAGCTGTCTGGAAAAAAGACTAAGCTAAATAATGCACTTAGTTTTCAAAGTTACTCCAGTATTAGGGAGCTGTTATTCACACTATATCCCTCTGAAGAAGAATTTTTATAAGCTCTCTTCCATCTAGTACTGAGAAAGAGAGAAGATTCAAGCTGTGGAACATCTCCTAAAGCTAGTACTCTGTCATGAAAGAAATGGAAGATGTGTGTTTTGGATAGAAGACAACAGACATCAGTTTTTGAGAAGTGGGAGCCCCATTCCCAAGAATGGCTTAAGCTGATGTTCAGAAAACATCCTTCTAGACTTGTTTAGCAACCTTAGCACTAATTCTTCTATGTAGGAACACCATACTACAGATAGTAAAACCTATCATCCTATGCACAGAGAAGAAATATAGCACATGACTATGAACTTTTCCATTTTCAGCAACCTCATGGCACCCACTTACAGTAAGCAAACCAAAACTATAACATCTATACTACCAAAGTCAGGCCCAAGCATATGATCAACAGAAACCAAATGATACAGACACGTTTACACTCTTACAGGCACAGATTTCCCTTGTGGAAATGTCTGCAAATAATAGCTGTGATGATTTACCTTCTGAGGTACCTCTTTCCACTTTGAAATGAACAAACAAAATCTTAGAGCAGTGAGCATATTCTTCTGACCCAGTTTTAACTTGTTCCTTTAACAACTTATCTCTAACAGAGTTGATCTTATCCTGTTTAAAAGTTCTCATTGCTAGAGTGAACTTGGAGAGACATGAGCTCCTCCATTGCAGGGCTAGAGAATGAATATCTTGCAGTTCTTTCTTGGAATATATCTGGAGAAAAAGAAGGTAGTTCAGCACGCTGAGCAAACTTGCAAGAAGAAACTTGCTAGAAAAGCTGCTCTGGCAACTACTCTCTCTCCTATTTTTACTCTGGTCATGAGACAGTTGTTTCTTTGAGCATTGCACTGCAAGAGACAGGATCATGTAATAGAAGAAGACTTCAAAGCCTTTAAATACTATATTTTGAAGTTTATTTACCACATTTTCAAGACAAGATTGGAGTATTTTAAGATCTTCCTGTACTGAAAATGCTTATCTCTCCTTTGATTTTGGCACACATGTAAGCAAAATAATGCTAATGCATTTTCCACAGGACCTTCTAAAAACGTAAGATACAAGTTTCTGAGAGCTTGTGCCTTTTCTGTCCCTTTCCAGGGACTAAAGAAACATTAGAACTTGAGAACTGGAACCATAACTGAAGAAATGTACGGTCTATGTTTTTAACAAACAACTTCAACACTAACTCACTGTGCCCTATGTATAACAACACATACCAGTACTATAACTGAGCTTCCATCACTAAAAGTTGATGACAGCAACCACAGTGCACCACAGACTCAAGATGAAGCACTCAATAACACGTGTTTTGAAAAGTAAGCTCCATCCTGACTGCCATATTCAGCCTGGAAGGTCAGCACATATAATACACATAGAAAAACATTTGTAACTTATTGGACCCTGCTATCCGAGCTTCTGGACCATACAAAAAACAGCAAAAAATTTACAGAACCTAGCCTTAACCCCAGGTTAACAGCTACAATTAAGCACAAATCCTCATTAACACATCCTTACAATTGCAATTTCGCTCACCAGCGGTGATACATTTAAAAATTACTATCAGTTGTCCTTTCCTGAGTCCTATCCTTAATCCTAGCTCCATGCTGATGGCCTTTCATTGAACATCTGTATAGCACTGCACCAAGATTCCTGCCACAACATTTCTCATGTGTTGCCTTATTCTTGGGAACAAGCTTGTTATCTTAAACAAGGTCAAAAAAAAAAAAAAAAAAAAAGGACAAATAACCTGGAAAGGACAGACATATTTTTGTTTAAAGATTAAAACCTGGCTATCTTGCAAGTGCTACAGACTATACTGACTGTATTTTGCAAGTACAACATCAAAAGAATATTACATGTTGCATACATCTTTGAAATCTGCCAGTCACAAGTCTTCCCTTATTTCTGCTTTCCATTTGTAAAATGTAAGGAATAACTTGCTTCTCTAGTGTCTATAATTTCAGGATTAAATGGACACATTTCACAAGAAAAAGAAACATCTTGTTTCTTCTAGCTGTATTATAATTATTCTGAAGAACAAAACAACTATAGAATCCCAAGCAAAACAAGAAAAGGCAATATTACAGGTACAAATTAAATACTGTGCTGCAGGACCGCCTCCAGTCTTTCAACCCAGTATTGTTCTCTTAACAATAAACAATTACCAAAACTACTTCCATTCTTATGTCACCTGTAACAGCAAAGGATCTAACACAGGGAGAAGATGTTATAAAAAAAGATGCTCACCCATCTCCAGGGATCTAGGCTTGCAGAAAAAACCCCACAGAAGAGAGATCACCATCATGAGATTCTTTCTCAGTAGCAGTCAGCCCTTAAATGAGGTGTAAGAGGGGTGCAGCCTGACCACACTGCTTTCACCTGTGCTCCCAGGGATTGTTGGGTCTTTTCTCCAGGTGCTTAATCAGTGGTTCAGGCTGTGACTCAGCAGTTCCCACATACACTAGTGATCATGAAAAAGGGGTCATTTGATCCATAAGATATGTATGGTGTGAGTAAAAATAAATATCATCTTTATAGCCTCACCTTCTGTTACAGCCTGTATTTTGACTTGAAAGAAACAAAAAGCAGTTCAGTTTCCTTCAGCTACCCAGAATGTAGGCAAGTCATTTGAACTGTGAAAATGTTGAACAGGGTCAACTACTGAAACTAATCTATTATTTTTCTGGAGTTAGTTTGATTTTTATCATAGAATCGTTAAGGTTGGAAAAGACCTCTAAGATCCATATGGTCCAATTGTCCACCTACCTCCAACATCACACACTTAAGCCATGTCTCTCAGTGCTATATCTCCACAGTTCTTGAACACCTCTAGGGACAGTGATTCAACCATCTCCCAAAGGCAAATAAAAAATATTTTTTCTCCTAAACATCTATACCTTAGGAATCCTTTTGTAGATTTTCCCATCTCCAGGCATAGGATTCAATCCAGAACAAAGGAGGTCTGTAGGGTATAATGACCAATGAAGCCAAGCACTGGAATAACCAGCTGAATGGCACTCAGAAGCCATATGAGGGCTAGACCCAACACATGCAGAGCACATGGAGGAACAATAGCAAGACCCCGCCCAACAGAAGCAAATTACCATTTGCTCTGTTTAGCTCAAAAGTGAAGATGCATCACTCCACATCCCTTTTAAGGATGCACAAGTGTTAGGGCTGAAGAACAGTGGGCCTCTGCCAGCAGGAACATCTGGCAGTTATAGAGACTGAATGGCTAATGTTTAGAGTCACTAATGGTTGTTCCTTCTCATAGCATAAACATTGTTCTGTAAACATATTTGTCTCTTTGTCAAGAATTAATTATCTAGCAATAGCCCTATTTTTCTCATTCCTTTCTTCCTTCCTTATTAGTACAGTAGTTTTCATATAGAAAAGACAAAGACGAATACAGACTTCCCAGCATTGCAGTCAGTTTGTCCTTATGCTTTGATAAACAATCCTAAGTGTTTTCTCTGTTGCTCTTTGGGATAATACCTTGTCTCAGCTTCCAGCAGGAATGAGTCCATGGCTGATATTTCTGACTGGAATATGACTTGCTGAGCTCAACATTTGTACTTCCTTGTATGTTGCAAAGTCTTGACATCCATTAGACACAAATGTAAATTACTAGGCACCAAATAAATCTGTCTGATGGAGAAATTGTTCACCTCAGAGCCAAAAACAAAGTCATACACACATTATAACTGAAATAAAAAAACTATTTTCTGATGATTGTTTGCTCCTCTTTGGCCTTCCCTTTATATATTCATGGTTGGAAAATCGCTAAAATAGCTTATGCAGTATTCCTGGTTAACGAACCAACAGGCTAATACAAAATCATCCAGACATATGAAAAACCACTAGGAAAGCATAATCCTGTGACTCTTAAAAGGGAAGGTACACCTCTTCTTTGGTGGTTACCATTTTTTTTTTTTTTTCACTTTTCTGTTTCTGTCTCTCACTCTTAACTGCTGTTTTTCTTCCTCCCCCAAAATAATATTCATGATTAGCTCCGATGCACTTGATCATCTGTGAAATCCCCTAATAAATTTTAGTGCATATGAAAATATCTCAGCATCCTTTGTGCCCCATGACCCATCTCGTAAACAAATTAAGGAGGAAGATTACTGCATACCATCAGACAGTTTTTCAGACTAAGGGAAGGATGGTCCTCTGTCAACTGAAAAGAGTACGGTCAGTATCTATGTGCACCCCCTGTGGGAAAGCTGAGCGAGCTGTGTGCCTGCACCAGACAGAAGGCCCTTCAAATGCAGCAGAGGAAGGGACAAAGGGCTCAGCTCTACACCATCCACCTGGCAGACCACCAAGAATCCTGCCACAGTGGAAGAGCAACCAGGAGGGAGCACAAGTGATAACTTCATCGATACTAGATATTCCAACAAAGTGTTTTCTTCTGGGAAAATCAGCATATTCTAACAGCAAACCATTCAGCTGGAACATCTCCAAACAGCTCCTGCACTCAGTTTAGTCATTCATGTTTTTATTCCCATCTTCCAGGTAATTAGCTACTGCTAAGACAACAAGTGACTCTTGTTCTGCAGGTAGCATCTCTTGGTAAAGCATGTACAAGCCACACATCACGAGATCTCTGTCAACATCCAATGTGGACTGTTTGCAATTGTGTCCTGTCACTTAAAACACAGCCTCCTAATCCAGCCTTTAGATATGGCTTTGTTTCTTGTAAAAGATTAACATGTTTTTCTCACCTTTTATTTTTAACTGATAGACATTTTACAAGTGACAGAACACTAAATAATTTTGCTTATCTGATTTTTATCTGTACCTCATCTTCTAAACATACTTTGAGCCAGGGTAAAATTAGAAGGTGATGTACTAAGTCCTTGGCACTTCAAATCTCTAGTTTGGCTCAGCTGACAGCCCTAACTGGAAGCGATTATTTATACAGCCATGTAAATGCTCATGGTATTATTTAACCAAATAAAGTATACGGCCTGAGCCTAGCAAAATCTTGTGCATATACAAGGTCCTTAATCAAAGCATTTACCCCTGAAAAGCCTACAAGTCCTAATTATGCTGTGGTCTCATAAGGACACATAAAATGACACAGGGGGCCAGAGTAATGCCTGATGTAGCCCAGCTGTATGTGTCTGGAAGAAGTGGAGAAAGCTTAAGAAATACGACCGTTTCTTACTCTGTTCCTCTCATAGTTCTTCAGCATTCACAACTGTGTTTGGCATGTCAGGGGATCTTTGTCCTTTTCAGCATCTGCATGTGGACCTGATGCCATGAAATTACTGAATCTCCTTTCAAACTTTTTGGTCACTGTCCCATCTCTGCAGTTTTCTGTTGAAGCAAGTTTTAGAAGTTAATTACCTGCTGGCTGATGACTGGTTCCCATTCTGGTTTTCACTTCACCTCCATCTGATTTTGTAAACCCTACACACAACTTCCCTCTGCCTTCCCCAGTCAGCTGATTGAACAGTCCTAGCCCTTTTCTTCTTGCAAGGCAAATGTTTTATTCCTTTTATCCTTGTAATCTCCCTTCTTTGCACTTTCTCCTTGCTTCTGCCCATTATCATATCTTTACAGATCTATTGCTCATCAACAACAGTATGCCAGCCTGCTCCTCCCAAAAAATGGACAAAGAAACCACGAGGAACAGAAATGCTTTGGAATTTCACAAAGTGTGTGCCTGGAAAATGGAGGAGGTCTTGTAAGGCCATGGAAGATGGTATTGTGGAGATAAGGAACAACAGAAAAGCAGCCAGGTTTGTCTAGGTTTACTGACCACGTAATGGCTGAACAGAGGGTGACTGCAGCAAAGTAAACAGCACAAATGGATTTCTCTCTGCAGAGGGGCACTCACCTGAAAATGGTTTCACAGAAAAGGGTGGTCAGAGCTCTCTCTATAATTATCCTAAATTCCTAAAAGCATAAAATACTGTTATCATTCTAAGAATATTCCAGTCCAAATTGCACTCTGCTGTAAATGTGGATAATTTTACCTGCATTTGAGCATGCTTTCAGAAAGTTTGTTTAAAAAAAAAAAAAGTTGCTATTTCAAAGCAGCAATTGTTTTTAGCAGACAGCTGAAAATATTCAAAGGCTACATGTATCTCCAAGGAAGAGATGACCTTCATCATGTGAACTCCTGCTAATTAACAGCAAGTGAAGATGAGAGAAGAGGCAGAGGATGATCTCCACTAAGATATAACAGCCTAGCCACACAGAAGACAACGCAGAATTAAGAACCTATCTGCCTATGACTTAAAAGTCATGCAGTACTAACTAAACTGATCTAAAAACCTTACAACATGCTCTGCACATGTGCTGTCTTTGTCTCACACAGGTTCTCTTCTGCAGTGTTCCAACCACAAAACTTAGTCACATTTATCCAACAGCGGCCCAGAATTACTATTCTTGCTATTATGCAAAATATCCTCTATCAAGGTAAATTGTATACATTCCAAGAGATACGATATGTTCTAAAGAAGCAAATGAAGAAACAGGACAAGAACTACAATATTTGCAGGCAATCTAAGAGCTTGCAACCTGTTAACACTATTATTATATCCAATTCTTACTGTCCTGCCACTTGATGCATGGTGTAACAACTTTCTATAATTAAAAGATACTGAAACAAAGAGAAATGATACAGACCACAAAATGGGAGAACTGATGAATAAAACTTGGGTAGTCCAATACATTAAAAAATATAAAGAGACAGAGCTTAAAGCCAGAAAATATAGTAGAACTTGAGCAAAACACAATATTTTTTTTCTGCTGATGGACCATAGACTGTGATTTAGAGGTTGAGTAGATGAGAGTCTGTATGAGTCTGCCAACAGATTCTACAAGCTACAGTGGAATATTGTGGGTGCACAGGGAAATAAAGGCCTGGTTTTAGATCTCCATGTTGTTTTTGTTTGTTTTTCTTTTTCCAAAGTAGTGTTGTGTCAAAGAGGGAGAAAAAAAGATAGGGATTTAGTGAAATAAGCTGATGATTTCCCAGTCACCAGTATAATACAAAAAAACTATCAGAGACTGAGCTGGGGCTAGTAGTACCATTATAAACGCAAATGTACGCTGATAGAGAAAACAAAGGTAGCTTAGTTGTTATGGGCTCTAATAAAATAGCCTTTTTATTTCATTTCCAGGTTTCCTAGTTTCAATAAATGCAAATTAAATGATATGAGCCAGACAGGAGATTCAGTAGGAACATATTCAAAGCAGTAAGGCTGTATGATGGACACAGAGCAGTTGTGCAATACCCTCAGAAATGCAGCAGCTACAACTCAGAATAAACAGGCTACCAACACATATTCATTCTCCATTTCTATCCTCTCTCTGAAATATGTAAGACAGATATAATTCAGGTACACTATGTTTATATAAAGGGAAGTAAAAAAAACTGGATACTAGTTTCTGGTGTTTTTTTCTTTTTAAAAATAAAATCAAACCTTTGTATTGTAGGCCATAGAAAAGACAGCTAGGCAAAGCTTTACCAGTGACTGAAATTATGTGCTTAGCACTTAGCAGCAGCAACATGAAGATGGTACCAAGAAACTGGTGCTAAACGCTATGTCGGCACCTGTCCCTAATGTCAGTCCAGTTTCTTATAAAAAACAAAGTTAGTATTCAGTTCACACAATATTTTCTGCATACTTATACACACTTTTTTCATATTTTGGAAGAAATCTAAAGTGAGCAAAAAGTTCCGATTACCAGCATTTTAATTCACCCCTGAGAGCTGAGAATATGTTAGGCACTAAGGAGCATACAGCTAAGGCAGCAGACAAAAACCTCTCCCTTCTCTGCTCAGGGAGATACACTGGAAATCTCCCTCAATGATTTCTCCAAACACACAGACATTACAAACAAAGGAGGCCGCATTCATCCTTGTTTCATTTGCTGTTCCCCTCTCACAAACACACTCCGATTTTCTCTTTCAGTTACAAGAGTAAATATGTCATTTTTTGTGCACATATCAAGTTAACACTCTAATTGACACTGCTCACATGGGCCATGCAGCTGAAGGTAACCATAAGGCACATAATTCCACAGTCACATAGGCACATAATAATGTCCATCAGTCCAGCAAAGATGGACATCAGCCAGCCAATAAACAGTCAGCAGCGATGCTGAGCATCCTCTCCACTGATTCCCAGAATTGCTCCAGTTTTGGAGTAGTTGCAGAAATTTGAGGTTTCAAGCTTCAGCATCTTTTGTGTTATTTTGTTGCCTGATGTTCTTCTCCATTGCAGTAAACACAGTGCCTTGAATAAACTCAGAGCTGCTTCTGAGTGAGTGATGGAAAGAATGAGAATGGAGCTGTTGTTTGACCTGGGTGTCTCAGAATGGGCCCTTAATTAAATGATGCTGGAACATACTCCCAAGATGCTGAAAGTCCTGGCAGCTTCCAGTGGCTATTCTTCCTTTCATATATTTATGTGCTTGCACATTAGTAAGTAATTAGTAAGTAATTTACATAATTGCTCTCCTTACTTGGCTTCTAGACATGCATGACTTTTTAAACTGAACCTCTTGTTAGAACTATCAACTCCTTTTATCCCTGCAACAAGTGCACTGTACTCCTCAGAGGCTTGTCCACAGATACAAAATTAATCTCCCATGGGTCCTTACTGTATGCAGAGTACAGCATCACTATTTTTCTGCAGTAAAGAAAACCCTACAGCATGGAATAGAGGAATAACTCCATTCTGTAATAAACAGAGGACATTATTCTTCTTTATTTTGTAGACAAAGGAAAGGGACGACAGTTAATACTGTTAGCATTAGTTGTTCACTGGATTTTGGTATAGAACATGCAGGGAGTGATTTCCTCAGTGAACTTTTTTCTTTTTATTTCTTCTTGTAATTCACCTGTTATGTTCGAGTGTATCCCAAAGAGTTGAGCCATCTCATCCACTTACTTATTCCTAAGTTCCAGTCTTGCCAGGAATGTTATCTTAGTCTTCAAAGAACAGTTTGGGTTGGAGAGCTACCAAAAAGCCAAACTTATTTAAAGCAAAGAGATTAAGTAAACAACTTGATTTAAAATAAAATGAAAAAAAAAACAACACAACACAGCAACACCAGTTCTATGTTAACTGTACAGTAAATTTACCATTTCAGAACCCAAACTGTAGAACAACACACCTCAGAGGAACACATACACAAAATGTGGAGATGGAGCCTATTTCAAAGCATGAATTATGGAGCTGCTGCACAGTCAGCTTCACTTTTAAAAGAATCTGATAGTAAGAAAAACTCAGTTAAAGGATGAGGTGAAATTGCAGCTAACATCACAGCACAGGCACCTGATGTGCGGTAGCTGCTCCTCTCCAAACAGAAGCTGGCAGCCAGGAAGGCAACACTGACCAGCCAGGTTGCACCAAGAGATCAAAAGAATGCCTGTGGATGGTCATGGAAAACCTTTAGGCCCCTCCTATGCAACTGGGGAGGCCTAAGCTTAACCTTAATTCAGGTTTCTTGCCCTCATTTATCAATGATGCTGAAATGAGGCTCTGGGGAGCTCTCACCTGAAGGCTACAACACTGAGCCAACCATCACCAGTGCTAAATACAGCATGTCAAAACACAGTCAGAAGTTAGGTGCAGCCTCTTAGACGTCTGGGCACAACCTATCAAAGTGAGCAAACTTTTGCTGCTGATTGCCAGCACCATAAGCAACACAGAAAGCAGGTCTCCATGCAGTTACCTGTAACACCTGTCTGCCATGGCAGTGATACACTGAGGAAGTCTAGTGCTGGAAAAACAGCAGAGCATTGCTTTACGGACTTCTGGGGAGTTTTAATTATCTTCCCTTAAATGCAAGAAATGACTTCACGTCTCCATTTATACAATTTAAAAGTGTGGATCCTTATTTTCCACACAGGATGACTCACCTGGAGCCAGCTCTGAGCTGCTTTCTTCTGAAGACCTGAGTGCTGAACAAATAGCTGATGAGAAAAATGTTCCAGGAGAACAATGCATCTTCCTCCAAGTAATGCATGCAAGTTGGAAGATTAAGACACAGTTTTGCAATGCTTAGCATTTAGCAAATGAGTAATCTGCCAAGCTACTCATCTGCAGTTCTTTCCCAGGCTGAGGCACTCTGCGCTCCCTGTCCAGCCCTGGCCACAGCCTTACCTATTGCTATGCCCTCAGCTCTTCAGTGTGCTCATGAACCTGTCAGGAGGCTTGCTGAAAGCTAACAAATATCACTCTATCTATCCTTCACTGGTTTGTCTCACTGCTTTCTCTATGGGAGTAGGTCAGGATGCCACTGGATAAATGTGGGACCGCTTACACTGCAAAGGAATCCTTCCTTCTGGCCTTTTCTGCCTTCAGGGAGCTTGTCTTACCAAACAGAAGGATTGTTTTTGTCAGTATGGTAAGCAGGGAGTAGACAAGGGGGCAGTCTTCACTCAGCTGCTCTCTGGTCCAGATGAAATACGTATCTTTAAAACCCCAAACCTTCCAGTTTTTTCATATTCCTCCCTAATCTTCAGCTTGCTCACCACTGTGCTCCTGACTGCATTCACCTGTGAGAGGTGAGGAAGGGATTGATTTATAAGTCACAGGGACTTTCTAGCTCTGTGTCTGACTAATGACATTTAGGCACTTAAAGAGAGTTTCATTAACTTGGATTAGATAATCACCTAAAGGACCGTGCACTGACTGTTACTCACAAATAATAAGACAATGTCCACATCCAGATTTAAAAATATCTGATTGTTTGACCTCCCCCTGCACACCCAGTTTAACAAACATTGCATTGGGGGGGGAACAAAATAGACTGCAATTCCAACAAAACAGAGACACTGTTTCGCATCACCTGGTTAACAGCAAACAAGATTAATCACATCTCTGCAGCCGAGACTGTGTAAGCCAGCTAGTGCCAGCAAAGAAAATTTCATTGTTAAAAATACACCGCTTCTTGCTAAGCTGTTTGTTTTTGGTATTGACAGAAGAGGTGAGGGATATGAGAATGTCCTGTCCTTTGCAAGGCAGGCAGTTTCAGTGGGCTCTGCTCAGCTGCTGATGAAGGACAAAGCAGATCACCCAGCAGCAAGGTAGCACCCAGCTTCTGCCATTGACCATCTCACATTTGAGAGCCAATATTTCTCAACACCAGTAGGAGGAAAAGGAATCAGAATCTGCTCCTCAAAGCCTAAATTCAAATTGTTTTGACAATGTCATTGTGACGAACATATAAGTCTGCATAACAGCAGTGCTGCAAGAAGGCATATTGTCCTGGTTTATCCACTTTTTGTTAAATTTCAGCTCTATTTTTAGAAGTCTTATAAACTCCCATGGCTGTTTATGTCAAACAAGGTGGCTAACAGCTGGGGATGATGAGTGCTCAGAGAGCTCTGTCTGGTTTATACATTACTCAGACAAAGAGTTGAGTGAAATGAGATCCATGTGGAACAAGATATATTTTATTTGCTATTTAACACAGACCAAACACTTAATTGCTCCAGTCTTAGGGTTGAGCCACAGTAGTGCTAAATTTAGGCCCAGAAATGGCTTCTTGTGATGTGTAGGTTTGCAGCTTTATGACTGGAAAATTGTGCAGGGCAAAGCAGCACAGCACCCACGTCAGGGAGCAACAACCTGACCTCAGCAAGCCTCCAGCAATTCATCAGACAACAGCTAGAAAACCAGCAGTCACACACACTGCATACTGCTGAAGTTGTAAGACAGACTGGAAGGTCAGAATGTGAACAACAGAATGAGAAGCAGACTAATGCTTTGAGTAAACATCTCTTGCACACAAATATCAGAAAGAGTGGCAATTGTAATGAATAGATGCATCTTAATGTCTGTGGATAACAAAAAGCAGGAATAAGACAACAGGGGTTCAGGAAAGCAATAACTCCATGGTTTACTCCATCGTATAGTTTGAGCCACCATGCAAAAACATTTTCTCTCTTGGTTACATTGAAACTCAGCTATAACTCTTGCTACCATTTTTCGTATGCTCTTTCCTATCCTCCAAGTCTTCTCTACAAAAAGAAGAGGCAAGGACTGGTATTTCAGCAAATGCAGACAGATTTAAATACTACGCAGTGAGAACCACTGCTCTCTGGGGACTTGGAAAAGATCAGCAGACCTATTGCAACACATAACGTAACTAAGATGGAAAAAACCTCATCTCCTACCCTGGATGTTTATCGCATATGTTACAGCTCGCTGTGCATCTCGCTATCATTGCTGCTAGCAGGAATCGTATAAGCAGAAAAAGAACAGAACATTCTCAAGAAAGCCTCTGCAAAGAGAAGTGTGATCTCCAGGGTGAGAGCTTGTGTCATTAATGTCTGACACCAGATTTCATTACTTGGCAATAGCTAAATTCTCACTGACTCGAGCAGCAAGTTCAGGCTGCAGGCTTCCCCCCTCCCCCCCACTTTCCGTTGGCCTTGCCTCTTCACAACGAGATTACAGTTACAGGAATAGATTAAGTCTTCAGAAGCACGTAAAGGAAAAGGTTTGGCACTATGCCTATAGCAGCCCTCAGCCTTGCTGTGCAGACAGA
Source organism: Odontophorus gujanensis (assembly GCA_013399175.1). Classification (NCBI taxonomy): domain Eukaryota; kingdom Metazoa; phylum Chordata; class Aves; order Galliformes; family Odontophoridae; genus Odontophorus; species Odontophorus gujanensis. Next base: position 238,638 of record VXAB01013896.1, read on the forward strand.
CCGAGGCCATTGCACCCAAGCTTGTGCAGATGGGTCGTATCCACACAGGATAGGAGCACTCAGCAGCACAACACACTGAGGCTTTTCTGGAAAGCAGCTCCATCAGATATTATGGAAATATTTGAAATAACGTCAGCAAGAAGAAGGGTGAGGTGGGGCAGGGATGAGAGTGCTCCCTCACTTTGCCTGTGTATGGCACTGCCTGCAGAACCAAGCTCCTCTGCCACCCCAGAATTGGATCAGTGCAAACTGCCTCGCTCACCTGACATCAGCAGCAGCACACTGATGACACGGTTTGATGTCAGACGCTTTTCCCTTTTTTTTTTTTGTAAATCATGCATGGAAAACATCTTCTGTCATGCAAATGTTTAACTAATGTGCCAGCAAAGGTCAGGATCAGCACCAGAAAGCACGCAGCACAGCATGAGGCAGTGAGGAACTATCTGGTGAAGTTTCATCCTCACTGAAAAAACAATTATAGTTTCACTTTAGGAGCGCAGCAAGAATGTAAACTTAACGCACGTATTAATGCAAACAAAAAAATTCAAGCTAAGTACTTTTAAAACCAGATGTTATAGCAAGTACTACCAGGCCATCTAACCTCACAGTTCTGCATTCAGTGTTTTATTTTAACCTGAAATGCTACTTTCTCCCCACTGTTCAAAGACATAACAAAAGTTGCCTTAGAATCATAAAGGTTGAAAAGAAACCTCAGGTCCAGCTCCAGCTCATGCCCACCGATCATGACCCTCAGCGTCACATCTGCACGGTACTGGAACACCTCCAGGGATGGTGACGCCACCACCTCCCTGGGCACCCTGCACCATCCCTCTTTTGCAGGATAAGCTTTTCCTAGAGCGGCCGCTAGCCGGCAGCACCACGCGGGACAAAATAAAAGAGTAAATCAATACCGGAGTGCAGACCAGGCGGGGCAGAGCCCGAGTGAGGGCGGGGGCCGCGGTGGGGCGGGGCAGAGGCACTATATGGGGCGCGGTGCGGAGCGCGGTGCTGCTGGTGCCGCAGGACGGCGGGCGGATGGAGCGGGGCAGCCGGCGGCGCGCAGAGCTGGACGAGGCGGACAAGGGCAGGATGATGAAGCGCACCATGTGAGTGCTACCGCCGGCTCAGCCGAGGGGAAGGGTTTCTGTCCTCCTCGCAGCCCGTAAGGGCGGCTCTCGGTACTGGGGTGAGGTTGGTGGCGGACGGTTTTGTTGTAAAATGCGCTTCTTTGTTGTTCCAGCATTAAAGACTGGAAGAAGAAGCTGAGCTACTTCCTGCAGAACTCTTCCCGATCTAGCAAAATGAAGTCCAATAAAGTGGGCAAACACCACACCTATTTCAGGTGAGTTATGGCATTAGATAGCTCAAGTGCTGCACGGAATAAGCAGCAAACCTGGAGCGGTGGTCTCACGTTCTCTTCTCTCTGCCTCACACAGACCTTCCCCCGAGGAAGCACGGCTGTGGTCAGAAGCCTTCGATGAACTGCTTGCTAACAAATGTAAGTTGGTCTTCAGGCTGTAACGGTTAAGAACAAAGCAGTGGGGAGCTCGGCATCTTTTAGAGATTGCTTCACTGCATGTCAGTGCTGCTCCCTGCTGCGTGAATATTATAACAGAGCTCCGCACTATGGAGAATCGCAGCCATAGGCTCTGTAGTTAGACCTTACCTATTTAGCCTGGCTTTGCCAAAAGTGCAAAGCACTGTTCTTCAGTATGCTCTCTATCCGAGACAAATGTATTCTCATCATTCAGGAGTGATTCTGTAATGCAGAAGTTCAGTGACTTTTTTGAGGGGAGCATTTTTGCTGGAGCTCTACAAGCACTCAACAGCACAGCAATAAAGACCGAGAGCTGATATTGCCATTTGGTCTTTGAACTTCTGAGTCATCCTTTCCATTGCAAAAGCATTCCAGGGGTTTGTAGTGCTGTCATAAGTATTTGCTCCAGCATAAAGGTTAATGAGGACTATCCCATCCAGGGATTTTTTTTAATGTAGTGTATCTGCAGGTATGATAAGGGTACACAGTGACTAGAACCAACTTTCAGTTTTGTGTTTACCTAAAATTGACTGAGTTGAAGCCTACCAAGCTGTTAGTGTTAATTTGCTTGCATACGCGAGTGTAGATTTCTTATTGCTGTGACATTCCAGAAAGGGCCAGAACTACAGCAGAATATTTCAGTAGGAACAGATGTGACAAATTAGTAAATTCAAGATGCTTGAAATGCTTAATTGATGTGTTTGCTTCCCCCCCCCCCTTTTCCCTAGATGGTGTTGCTGCTTTCCGAGCTTTTCTGAAGTCTGAGTTCTGCGAAGAGAACATCGAGTTCTGGTTGGCATGTGAGGACTTCAAGAAAACCAAGTCTCCCCAGAAGCTGACACTGAAGGCAAAGAAAATCTACAATGACTTCATTGAAAAGGAGGCTCCCAAGGAGGTAGGGGAAGCACATAAACATCACTACCCTGTTTCTGTGAGCATTCAGCCCCACTTCATTTCTCTGAACTTGTAAGACAGATGCCACATATGTATTATGCACAACCCTTCCCTGACTGCCTTTTTTTCACCAGTGTGGAAAATGGTGCAAAAGTATTTCGGAGTTTCCATCTTAGCTGGGGAAAAAATAATCAGGCTCACTGAACACATGTAACACTTGGGTTTGGCACTGAAAAGCAGTATCCAAATTACTCCATATTTCCATAACAAATAATTTAAAAGAAACTACATCAATTTAACCCTACAGTGAAAGGACTCAACCTCTTCAGAAGTGCTATGCTTTTTGGAATTCAGTTCTCAGAAGTAAACATCCTTTCTTTGCATTTCAGATTAACATTGACTTCCAGACCAAGAGCATGATAGCACAGAGCCTCCAGGAAGCCACGCACACCTGCTTCAGTGCAGCACAGAAGAGAGTTTACAGCCTCATGGAGAACAACTCATATCCCAGGTTTCTGGAATCAGAGTTCTATCAGGAGCTGTGCAAGAAGCCCTCCATCACCAGAGCTGCCCAGGGGACATGAGTGCAGAGCAAGGAGATGCTTTTTTTGTCTACCAAGGAACCGAGCTGGCATGGCAGCATCCCAACTGAGATGGGAACGCTCAGTTGGTTTGCCACAGTGCAAGGACAGATATTGACTTCGTACAAAGCTGATGGCAAAGGACATTATCAGGGCATTTGTGGCTGGCAGCAGTGCACCAGGCTAGTGATGCCCTTCTTGGAGTGCTGCAGTGAAGGTGCCTCTGTGCACCAAACTGAGCTGTGCAGTGTGAGGCCCTTGTCACAGCTGTGGTATTATACAGCAGGTCAGCACAGAGCTGCCCTTCTGCAAGTGGAAGCACAAGCTGTGCAGTTGAGCAGTGCTGGGAATTTGAGTCATGTATAGATTTTTCTTCCCTGAACATCAACCAGTACTACTGCCATCAGTCACTCAGTGTTTTAACACCAGTTGTGTAAGGTGACACAGGCTGCAGAGAGATGTACTGGGTTTATGTGTGGTTTGCAGGCACTACTACCACCCTCACTGCTGTGCAAGGAGGGGACAGCTGGTTCTGCTCCAGGAGGAGTGGGCTGTGCAGCAGAGCCTGCAGGGCTGGGCATGGCAGCAGGACTGCATGAAGCTGGGCAGAGGGCAAGGCCCAGCCAGAGCAAGCAGGAGCTATACAGTATTATATTTATATATGGATTATGATTGTGTTGAATGCTGCAACAGTGTCAATTCTGCTTTGAAGACAGCAAGCTTCAGTGAAGTCTTACTGTTCTTAATAAACTATTTTGATACAAAGCTGCTTTTGTTGCTTGTTTTGCATGCACACTGATCTGGGTGAGGTATCCTGCAGTAACCACTCTCTACAAGTGCAATCTCCACAGTAGTAATTTTAAGCTATTAGCTCTTAATCTACAAGGCAAGTTAGTGCTTCTAAAGTAGTTTAAACCTTCTGAGCTTGAAATCTTTGATAGTTTTCATAGAAACTACCTCCCTATCTTTGACAGGGCAAGATGCATGTGTAGCTAGACATGTCAGATGCCAGAATGAAGCAGCACTGCTGTTGGAGCTCCCAGCCAAGATATATAGGCACCTACAGTGCAGCAGCACAGCTGCTCCTGCTCAAGACCTCTGCTTCAAAATGGGTCTCATTTCCAGGCAGCAAAGCATATGTAGAGGTAACACTTGACTGCCTGCTGAGCAAGTGCACCTTAGCAGGAGTCTGGCCATCCATACAGCATGGGTGCTTGATTATTCTATTTGGCAATATCCAGCACCTCCAGCAGTCCCCACAAGTAGAAACACTGACTTGTTACATTCGTGACATCTCTGAACTCAAGGTCTGCTCACATCCTGGCTCCAGCTACTTCTACCACACTCCTCATATTATGGCTTCACCTGTTTGGCTCATGCACACCCACAGCAGTCGCTTCTGTTGGAATCCACTCCTTCAAGAATAAAGAAAAACCTCACTACATCATTTTCTACTACAACTGTATACATACATAAATGCTGCTTTTGATATAACAGTATATATATATAACATATAAAAGTACACACATTTTACTGCCTCAAGATGTAGACAGATGCACTGTTCCAGAAACAGGGCTGTGTGAGAGCTGGCTCTCCCACAGCCAAACTTGATGACCAGTTTAGTTATATCCACATAAAACAAGCACATTAAATCAATGAAAAAACCCTCTGCCTGATAATTTACTACAGCAGAAAGCTTTTACCCCTCAAACCAGGAAAAAATTACACTGGTAATTGCTTCTGTAATCTAAATAATAATTTGAAAAACATAAAAATAGTCAGAACTATACCTATTAATGACTCAGAGCCAGGGCAGGAAAAATTCCATGAAACTTCATGGGCTTCAGTGAAGCTGTATTAACCTGTGCCAACCTGGGATGTGCTAATTAACCACTGCTGGTGTCTGGTTTCAGGGAGAGAAACACTGTTTCAGCAGGTGCCAGAGCTACTTATAGTGCTGCATGTAGTCCAGAGGGGGAAATTAGGTGGGGCTGTCAGGCAGGCATCAGTGCCTGAGGGCTATACTTGTGTATTTGTAATAATTGAGTTGTTTATGTGGATCTTAAGGAAGCTCCTCAGCTCACACAGAGCATGCCATTGGGTACCAACAAGCCAATCTGTGTCCCTGGGGTGGTCTTTCTGCAGCCTGAGCACTCTGACTGCTTTAAGAGTGCTGCTTTCTGCCCTCTAGCTGCAGTTAAAATTGGTACCCTGCTCTTGGTATTTAGTAGCAACAAGTAATAAATTGCTCCCTCCTTTCCAGCTAGCAGTGCCAAAGAAGGCCTGGGAATGGCAAAGGGAAGATTGGGGTCTTGCAGGACCACGTGAGGTTGGCTAGAACATGAGCCTTTTTTTAGCTCCCATCAGGATTTAAAGGCACTCCAACCCTTAGCCACGTTGACAGCCACCCAGGCATCAAAATAAAGAGCAGAGAACCTGGTAGGTAATGGTCTTCCAGGAACCTTAGCTGTAAATGAGAACAGGCTGTGAGCAAGCAGCCCATAAACAAAGCCAGTTTTAGAGTAAGGACTTTCTGCAAAAAGATGAGGAAGGAGAGAAGCAAACAGCTCTATGAAGATGGAAGCAGCAGGGCACCCCAGTTCTGCTATCACAGCCCCCAGCTGTACACTAAGCCCTAAAAGACAGTGTTAGCTCACGCACTAACGCAGCCAGTGCTGGGGTATGAAGAACCATGCTTGCTGATAAACACCAGCAAAAAGAGAATAAAGGCAATACATCTGTTTATGTATCATTACATCAAGACTCACAATATCTGGTGCTTTTCTTAGAGCAAAGCTTTCATACTTGAAAGTTTATCACCCTCATGATTATGCATAAGTTTGAAATTGCAATCTGAATCTGTGCTTCCACAGTAAATCTCCAAACTAGAACATGATGTAGACACTTAGGCTTGAAAAAAAAAGACAACAACTTCTATATGTTTTTTGAAAAGAATAACGTAAACCTCGTGATTTTGGTAAACAAAGTCATCAATTTCAAAAGCCTGGATACAGAAACAACTTGTTGTAAAGGATTTGTTCTGATAGGGCAATCTGATGGAGAGCCCTCCATGCTACCAGGAGGCAAACATGTATGGTAACCACTTAAAACATGAAGCCAAAGCAGCTGACCTTTAGCAAGTGCACTCTGACCTAAATACTGAAAAGGACCTCTGAGAACAAGGACAACTAAACAACCATGCTGACTCACCACTGCAGTCCAATGGGAACATAATGCCACCCCATAAACAATTTGAAACACAGCACTCTTGCTCCTCATATTTGTGCATTTGGGCTGAAAAATGTACTAAGACTATAAATAAAAATGCACTTCTACTTGGAATTCCAAGATTCTATTTGAAGAGGAGGAGGCTGATGAAGGTTTTAAACATCTTTATAGGCACACACACCTATGCACGGAAGGGTTTGTTGGATAAGCCTTTATAATTTGATCACTCATGCAGAGCACAAAAGCAGCATCTAGAAACAGTTTTAGGATTTTCATAGCTGAATATTTTTTTGTCAAGTTTGACTCCATATGATTCAAGTGGGGGAATAATAAAACAATACTTTCTCCTTCACCAACACAGCAATAGCTGGTGTCCCTAGAATCCATGCATACCAGGACAAACTGTCAGGGAGCAGCAGGAGACAGGAATAGGACTAGCAGCAAAGCTATAATATTAACCCAAGGCCCATTCCACAAACAAGGCAGAAACAGACCTACCTGTAACATCAGTCTATGATCTACTCAGGAAAGATGGAGAAATACAAAGCTACACCCACAGCACAGCTCAGAGGAAAGTAGCATACTCCAGTCTGAGCTTAAATGGGGCCCCAGCCCATAGGCAGCAGGTGTGGGGGGACCCAGGTGGGGCTGATCAAGGCCATCAGTGGCCTAAGGGCTCTGACACAACTGTGTGAGGGAGACCTCTTTCTTGAGGCCTAGTGTGCTAGTGGTAGGAGCCCAGCAGCTCATGACCATGAAACAGTCTGAATTTTTGAGGAGGCTTTGTGGTAGGATTTGCACTGAAGCCTGCAGAAATTAGCCTTACAATTGCAGTAGATGCTCTCATCAATGTTATCCTTAGCACTGTAACTGGGAAGTGAGAGCTGGCCTACACAGAAACATGGGCAAAATAGACCCAACTGTTCTTCTACGCAGGAGTTTAAAATGTGAGTCCTTTGCATCTGTTGGCAATCTTTCATTAAAGTAAGCACTGAGATCAGAGTTTCCAACAGTTACAAAGTACCCGAGAGCAGCAATTAAATGATGTTCCATTAAAAATATTAAATATCCCATTCAAGATAATCTAATTGACAGAAATTAGTACTTATGTTTTCCAGCCAGTTTTCCCACTTCAGATCTAATGGAATATGTTTCTGTGTTACGGGTTTAAAAGGAGAGCAGCTCTGTGGCTGCCTGGCTCAGAGCCTGACTTTGGGCTTTCAGAGGACATGGTACTAATCTCATATTTATAGGGCTTGGAAAGTCAACTAGACAATATGAAGAAGGTACTTACGAGCAGAGCGGCCTGCTTATTTAGCTGCTGTGTTCCTCCACCTTCAGGGATGTGAAAGGGAAATTGGAGCAAGAGCAACATGCAGGGACATGCACACTGCAGAGGAGCAGCGAGATGCTGTGCAAGCACCCCCCTGGTTCAGGAGATAGGGCTGACAGGATGAACCCAAGGCTGGGATCAGCCGGGGTGAGGGCTGCTGTGGGGCTGATCTCAGGGACCCATGGAGTGGCCTCATGGTGGGATGGGGCTGCTGCAGTTGCAGACTTGCAGAGGCTGGCAGCTCCCCTGCTCACAGTGGGGCTGGCGTTGCGTCATGGAGTTTGCTGTGTGTGGCTGCCCACCCTGGCATCTGCCCAGCCTTCATGCGTCTGTTTGCAAAGCTGAGCTGTCTCCTGTTTTGGCTACGTCTGATTTCTGCTGTTTGTGCTGCCTGAGACCCACTCTGAAGCTGGGACAGGGAGTCTGAGCAAGGAGAGGAACAGCTGCCAGGAGGGCCAGGGTTCCTCCACCTGCGCTCAGTGCATCAGCTGTCTGAAATATTGTTCTGCTCTACGTCTGTCCTGTAGGCTGCTGGGTTTGGAGCAGGAGCCTTCTGTTCCCACAAGGAGAATACAGTATGGCTTGGACCTTCCAGATGGAAGTGCCAGGTAAAATGTGCAGTGCAAGTGGGTTCTGGCTGAGAGGTGAGGAAATAAACAGCTGTGACCTTAGGTCAGGTGGAGGAAGAGCCATGTGCAGGGAAGGCTGGAGTTTGGTAGCTGCGTGACCCAACTGGCTGCGTATCTTCATTAAGCTAGAGAGATCATACTTGTCTCAACAGGCTGATTAATGCCTGTATAAGCACGCTGTTACCTATTGAATAGGTGCAGAATTTTCCTGGTAAAGCCTCTTGGCTTAATTTTTTACGTGAAAAACATGGTACTTTACAGAGCCAGCTATGGTAAGTTGGGTTATCCTGACATCAAGGGACCAAACTCATTTTCCTCTCAAATTCCAGCAATAGATTCTGTCTCTGGAGGGCCACTTAAAATTCAGGCTATATCTACAATTCTGAGGAGCTCACTCAGAAGCTGGGACTTGGCTTAACGTTCATATGTCTATATCCATAAATCCATAAGGAAGGAATAGTGGATGTATCTTTCGCTAACACCGAAGTGGCAATATATACTACATCACCCCCTTGATTTTCCTACACATTGGGCCCAGCCTCCTCATCTTGGTAAAAACTGCAGCAGCTACAGGTACTACAGAAATGCTACAGTCACCCTCAGGCCTTACAGCTTTATTAATGCTGAGAAGCTGGAATCCTTGGCAGCTGTTTATCGCAGTCCGGGAAGTAAAATGTTCTCATAACACAGAACAATCCATGGGGCAGAACTTGTCAGAGCAATTTCCCCAGGGTAAAAGAGGGTCTCTGCAGGTCTCGCTATGTTGTGTGTTCTGTGCTTCAGAGCTGCCTGCAGGGTCTGTTGGTGCAGTGAGACAAGATGTGGGACTGTGATAGCTGCACTCAGCAGTGCAATAACTGAGCTCAGGACTGTGGTAGCTGAGCTCTGAAGCAGTGTGAATGCTAGCAGGAAGGTCTGGGATGAGGAGAAGAAAGGGACTTGACATCAACTTCCAAATGACCTTTGAAAGGTGTATCTTAGGACAGCTCCTGGCTAAACTGACTGTCCCTCTGGCCCAGAACCCTTCCTAAAGCTGGTGGTGGTCCCCAGGTGAGGATCTTCACACAGTGCCGTGGAAAACTCATGTCTTGAGCAGAGCAAGAGAACTGGGGGGGGGGGGTAATAACAGAAAAATCAATTTTCCGAGGGTCAGCATTTAAAACTTTATTTG